>JAQMCX010000018.1:5560509-5570823 GCA_029814765.1 Acanthurus leucopareius | reverse complement strand
AACTCTGTCTAAAAAAACAAAAAAAAAAAAAAAATGCAACACTTTCAAAATAAAAAAAAAAAAAAAACACCAAATAATTAAATTCCGCACCTTTTTAAAAAAAAAAAAAAAAAAAAAAAAAAACGGATGTGAGAGCAAATAATAAACATTGTAACCTGAAGGGAGAACATTTACATTGACCGTTAACAGCGTTAATATGAAGACCAAAGAGCTTCATCAAAACTACAAAGGCATTTTTTTTTTTAAACATCAGAGAAAAGATAAATTAATGTAATACACCTTTAGAGATCAACATCAGACATGCTAGGACAAAATAAAAAGAAAAAAATAATGAAAGCAGGATTGATACAGAATAATTATATTCAATTATTTCCACTTTTAAATTTTTTTTTCTTTACAAATAACATACTGCTACAGTTAAAAGTAGTCAGCGACTAAAAACAGCTCCTTTGACAGAAGACAGATGCGATTAGTTTCCTCGCCTTTACAGATCCTGTTTTTATTTTTTCAGCCTTTTCAAATAATACACAAAATGTTTAAATACACTGAGATTTTGCCGTAAAATGAGAAATGCTTGGTTTTCATTTTTAATAAAAAACAAAAAAGAAGAAAGAAAAGGTCTTAATTACAATACTCTATGCAAAAGCTTTCCTTTATGCTATTTTTCCTTAATCAACTTGAGCTTGTTTCTTGTTTGTGTTTTGAACAGGTTTGCTGTTGTCGTTGACTGTTTCTGACAGTCACTCTTTTGCGATTTTTGTCGTTCTGATGACGGGAGGGGTTCGGCTTTTTTTTTTTTTTTTTTATGCATAAAACTCCTTTGTTGGGGCCTTCTGATAGGCTGCGCCGGAGGGTTTCCTCTCTCCGAGGTCGTAGCTGCCCTCATCCTTCTTCCTCATGCGGTAGACCAGGAGGAGGATGAGGAAGATGGCAAACAGGAAGCCGATCACTCCGCCGGCGATAACAGCTGAGGGAGGCAGAGACAGAGAGAGAAAAATCAATGAGACCTTACGTTTGTTCTCTCATTAACTGAGCATCTTCTTACAGCTTGAGACGAATCCTATATCTTGCGCGATCAAATATGACACACGGTTAATTTTAGCAACTTTATCTGCTCATGCTGCAACGCATTTCAATACTAATGCAACTCCACAGCAAATGATCAGGACTGAAGGCTTAAATGTGGTGAAACCAAGTGAAAACCATCCCTGCCCAATGTTGAAACCATTGATGACACCTCATGTCAATGGGAAAACCCTCAATTTGTCTCCAGAGATGCAAAAGTCGATCAATTCCTGTGGTTCATTTCGGCTCTTCTGACGCGAGTCCTGCTGCCGAGTTTAAAAGTCAGTGTTCCATTAAGGGGATATTAAAGCTGGGATCCTTGATTGGTACACAGAGCCGTGTTGTCCCAAGCGTGGCTGATTCGACATGGTCTGTATGCCAATCAGTGACATGCCGACTGGGACTTAAGAGGAAGAAGCTGACAGTATTGTTTCCATTGCTTAACAGTCGGCCGAATAAATCCAATTGGGACAAACAAACAACAACCAGTCCAGCGTGGCTTGAACTAAATCCTATTTCTGCTCCTGAAAGGGCTGATAAATCTCCCCGCAAGACTTAAATATTGACAGCGATACGGACAAGCAGCAAGGCCAAAAGGTCTGATTCTGATGAGTTCTTCTGGGTGGATGATTAGAAAAACTTTGGATTTAGAAAAAGGATCTTTTTCTTTTTAGTGGATTTTATCCTAAAAGTTGGTTGCAAAAGTGAAACTTTAAATTGTAAGTTAGTTCTTGTCTTGTCTTGTTGTTTCAGCACCGCAACAGTATTTTTTTTCTGCCTTATAGAAAAAGCCATGTATCTAATTCCTTGTATGCAGAGATTCAGGTGTAGGAGATGAAAATGAATGGACCAAATCGCTGCAGCAGAGGCCAACATGTCCTGACTTTTTGCATCTATTTGACAAGCTTAACAAACTACATGTCCCATAATGCATCTCAGTAGTGTCTTTTAATAGCTCTCTCTTTACAGTAGATGTACCACATCCTTCAAAACCACATGCTTGTTTGTTACACGGCCTTTCTTTGACAAGTTCAAAGATATTAATTAAAATACTCAGATATGAAAATGGGTTATGCTATGAAAGGGAATATGCAACTGTTTTCTCAGGGTGATTCGCACTAAACAAGACTAGTTAATTGATCCTCATGAGTATAATTAATTGCACATGAGCTTGCCTTTCATTTCTGATTCAGAAACACTGTTTCTAAGTGACTTCGTGCTCATCGACGCTTGTTTATCTTGTGAATCTTCACATCTTTCTCATCAGGCAGGTCACCATCTGTTAGCAACGTGAGTGATTTAACAATATAATGTAATGATGAGTCCCTTTTAGTGGATTAGGGTGAGAGTAGGCGGAAATTTGAAGGTCAGCTTAAAAAACACTATTAAAATGTTGAGTTGTGCCGATGCAAAGACGATTATGCTGTGAATTTTTTTTGATTTGTTGTTTTAAACTCTTTTCATCCATTTTTTAATCCATAAATAATTCTTCAACTGAATAAACAGGTAAGGCAGCCATGTTTCAAATTTTTTTAACTGTTCACAACCTAAAAATAGAAACCATTTGTCTTTTATTGTTGTTTGATTGCTACATAATGTTTATAGATCAGGGATTTCCAAACTTTTCCATGCAAAGTCCCCCCCCCCTCCAAAACATTAACTTTTAGCTGGGATTAGTAGCAAATAATAGGAGTAAAACATATTTTTACACTTGTTTTTCTTTGCATTTTTCATCACTTTCATTCCAATTTGCTGCCAGTTTGAGGACTATAGTTACAGAGGATAAAAGAACAAGAAAGTTCCTCAAAAAAGACCCTAGCCTTGATTTACTGACTGTATGTTATATATTGCTCCCTTGCATAAATGTCCACAGCAATTTGGACATCTGAATCATCGACCGATTCATAAAATTTTCTAAGGAAAACATTTTAAAACTATTAATTTACTAGACTTTTTGTATAATTTCCAGTTAAAAAAAACATACGTCCATGCAACTGTTGTATGTAGGTTAAACTTTCTGTAAAGGACACACTGTAAAACAATGGACCAACAGTGGTGTGACATCAAAGGAACTTTAAATAAAATCCACCCCGGCTGTATTAAGAAAAGCCCCCCCTCCGGCTCTGACCCTGACTCTCCTCTTATAATGCTCCTAACTCGCCACATGGGCTTATTTCACTCTCACTCTCAATTATGTCTGTATGAGGTTCTTTATAGCTTCCTAATCTGTTTAAGGTCTCTGCTGGTGCTACAAACCGCCCTCTGCTCCTTTTTTTTTTTTTTTTGAGGTGTCCACATGTTGATTGGCCCCTCGGCCTCATGGGGAAAGATCACGGCACACACCCTGCTGCTGAGCTCCAAGAGGCAGCAAAGCAATGCCGAGCGAATGAATGAAAATTAGATTATGGGCAATTATTTTTATGGAAGTCATATGGGAAATGAAGAGTAATGGCTATAATCTAGACGAAGGGTGAAAGGAATGAAGTGAAGAGGGCAAGAAGGGAGAGACGAGCGGATGTGACCTAGTAAAGGATATTTCCTGAGGCCTTATTCAAAGACTTTTCTGCTGGCAATATGTTTTTTTTTTCTCTGTCACAATCCAAGAACAGTATGCAGAAGATGAAATTAGACTATCAATAAAGGGAAATGTGAGCAGACTCCTCGTCTAACTGAAGCTGTCCTGCTTTGTCCTCGTTGATGTTGTTTGCCAACACCAGATGGATATCACAACAAAGTAAAAGTGTGGTGCCAATCAATGTTTGTCTCAGACACGCAGAGAAAAAAAGAAAGGCTGCATCAGAGAGCCCAGTGATTTCAAGTCGGATAATTTCCTTTTCCACCCTCGTTTTGTGTATTCAAAGCGAGCAACGCACACACTTGAAACACCCACAATGCTGTGAACTCTACAAGGTCCCGCTGAGGGACGCAGATGGAGTTTATTAAAAGTAATTATTTTGAGAAGTGGATCAGGTGGGAGACATTACAGAGCATATTTCAATGATTTCTACGCCGCTAACCAGAAATATGCTGATATGTTGTGATGTATACAAATATACAAGAAATGAGCTAAAATATGAAAGGAATACTTTTCACTTGTTGAGAATTACGCTGTTACCTTTTACTCATTTAGGTTATTTTTTAAAGATGATTTGACCTTTTCTGTGGCTTATTATGACACATACCTGCCAACACCTCAGTCCTCTGGAAGAGGTTTTCGGTGCGGACCTCGACGGCCTCCTGGGGTGAACCGGGGGCACTAGTCGTACTAGTCATCTGGTTCCTCTGTATGTCCTCTGTAACTGACACTGGTGCCTGCAGGAGGAAACGTAGGAGAGGAAAGGAAAGAGGAGAGAGCAAAAAAAATCATTGATTAATTTATTGACAGCTGACTTTTAAATTTTGTTCTCCAATAGTTCTTGTTTTTGTGTTTTGAGGGGATTTGGGTTCATTTGCTGCTTCTTAAAAAATCCCAAGATTCCTCACTGGTACACAAACAACTGGTTATTTAAGTAGTGGTTTGACATTTTTGGATGCTTTCTTAGTTGCTTTCTTGCTGAGATTTAAATGAGGAGATCGGTATTTTCCGTCGATTTGACTGGAAATTACACCTAGCAGCAGGTTTGCTTAGCTTAAATTAGCTTAGCGCATTAACTGGAAACAAATTCTGTCCAAGGGCAACAAAATCTGCCTTTGCTATCTTATATTTAAAGCTCACTTATTAATATGTTACATGTTTGTGCAGAAATTAATGTCTAAGAAAGACAATTTGTTGTTTTATAGAAGGTCATGTGCAGGACTGTTTTTGGCACGGTGATTTTTTTTAAAACTTGAAGTAATTGTACTCAGCTAAGAGCTGATCTAACAACAAATTCAATCTCAATTAAGATGTACTTTGTTAATTGGTGAGCTTCCGAATTGCTGGTTAGTAGATTTTGGTACCTTTTAGCCAACCAGGTGCTGATTCTGGCTTTGTATAATCAACGTAAAGACATCCAATGGGTTTCAACCATCTAGTCTAACTCTTTACAAGAAAGCAATTTAGTGTGTTTCCAAGAATGCTCGATAACAGTAAGCAAAAAAAGGTCCAGTCAGAGGAGGAAAACTGGGACCAAAATAAAAGCCGGCCAGTGTTTTCTATTCAGGCAGGCCAGGGATGAAAATGGAACAAATCCAGTTTGCCCAAAAAGATTAGTACACTGCTCCAAAAAGGTGGCAATGAAATCAGAGAGAGTGACCCCAAGGTTTTTCCTTTGAGTCGAGGAAAAGAAGCAGAATATCTGAAATGGATCAGGGTCCGTGAACCCCAAAGCTTTCTCCAGTAACACAAGAGAAGGGTGCAAACACCCAAAAATGGACTGGGGCCAGTGCACTTGGCTAAGGGAGTAGTGACAGAGGCGAATGGAGCGGGGCCAGGTAGGCTTGGCTTAGGTTGGTTGAGACCTTGATGACTAATCCCAAACAGATGTAGTATCCAGTTCAGTACAGTAAGAGTGCAGCACCGGAGTGAGATCTAGGATGGTTCCAGAATATGTGATTATGTCCAAGAGAGATGTAATCCCCCATAATTTGCAACGGAGCGAAAAAACATTGAGAAATTGACGTGAGCACTTAAGCTTTAACCTGAAAGCAACCTCACGACTCCTGGTATTACAGAGGATTTGGTGACATACGGGGTCAGCTAAAGACATACTGAAGTACTGTGTCACTCTCTGTCGAGTCAGGATGGCAACAAATGAGCCTCTGAGATGAAAAATGACTTAAGTTACATGATTTTATAGAATACTTGGTTACATTACAGCACATGGCAAGAGTTTTACATCTGAAGAAATGTTAATATGTTGATATATTCATGACTTTAAGTGGTTAAATGTACTTTTTTAAATTCTGACTGTTGACTCAGGGGACCGTGTGCTTTAAATGGTGCACTAATACAGCATGAACTTGTCCAACACCTACCCTGTTTACCTGATTATGCACTCTTCTACAACCTCTTTCCAAAGATGAAGAGGAGGCTTAATGGTCGCCTTTTTTAGGTGGAGACGAAGTTAAAGAAAAGGCAATTTTTACTAAAATTGAAACATACTATCTTGGGCCATGAACTTATCAATCACCTCTCATAAATACTGGGTACAGAATGTATATTTTAAGGAAAATTGAAGATTTGTGGAAAAATACCTTTTGCTTTTCAATAGAAAGTTAGAGATAGATTGATACAACTCTATTTTCTTGATGTCAAATATCAAACTACAGCCAAAGGATAATTAGCTTAGCTTAGTTTAGCCTAGCACAGACTGGCACAGCTAGCCTGGCTCTCAACGGTGAAGAAAATCAACTTACCAGCACATTTTGAGCTCACTTATAAACACATTATGTCTCAGCCGGGCACAGTGACTTACTGTAGTCTCCATTTGATGGCGGGTAGATTACTGCACATTTTTGTTACCTTTGGATAAAGCTACAATAGCACTTCCCCCACCTTCTTTTCAGCTGTGATGCTCAGTAAAGCTAACTATTTTCCTGCATCCAGCTTCATATTTAACATATGCAAGAGTCGTATTCATCAAAAAAGGCAAACTGTTGCTTTGATTTCAAACAGTCCAAACCTTTTGCCATCTCATTACACGAACTAATTCACCCCACAAACAAGCCATTATCTGGTGTCTGATTTACTTCATTGTACTCTTTGTTTCCTAGTGCCTCTACCTGAGATTGTTCCTGTAAGAGGCCACACTTCTTACCTCTGTTCTGGGTGGTTTCCTGGGTGTGTTGGCCCTTTCTCTGACCGTGGCTGTCTCCACCCTGGGGGTGAAATCTTTGGTGGAGTCCTGGGTGGGTTCTGCTGCATTGGGCTCGATATAAACCGTACTGACAGTCACTGTGTCCTCGATTGCGTCTTCACCTCCACCTAGAGGGCGACAGGTGAATAATGTCTCTGCATTAAAGAGCGGTGTGTAAACTGTCGAAAATGAAGTATTACAGCATATCTGCAAGGACCATATCTACACTAATGGTAAAAATGCAGAAAAAAATCTAATATTATGTCGTGTGTATGTGCAAATATGTTACATATGGACATGTATGTTATTAATATTTTATCCCAACAGTGGGGTTGTTTGTCTTGCTTAACTTTATACTCTATAAATTGAAGTATAGTGTATTACTGTATGTATCTCTACATTGTTTGTATCTCCTATAGAGCAGAGTGGCAGGGCAGAGTAAATGAGGTTGTATACAGTATTGGAAGGGTTATTGATCACAGTGCTGTCTCCTTTCACCTCGCTTGACCTTCTCTCACTGCAGTTTACAACTCCAAGAAAAAAAAAAGGGTTACTTTGACAAAGGGACGAACATTGTGAAGGTGCTTAAAGCAAAGTACAGCAGCAGAGGAGCTAATAAAAAAAAGAAAGACATGTAAAATTTGCTCCCTTGCTCACGGCAGTTCAGGGTGACAAGGCAATCTCAAATAAAATCGAGTGAGAGAAGGAGAGAGGCGGCGAGAGGTAGAATAGTCAAAGATAGGGAGATAAAGAGAGAGGAGGGAGGAAGTGATGGTGTTTCTTCAGTCTGACTGTTGAGAGACGAGAAAACTTACTCATCTGCAGCAGACTTGAAAATTAATGTCATTATGCCTTTGGGTAATTGCCTGCTGAGCGTGCAAGTGTGTGTGTGTGTGTGTGTGTGAGAGAGTGTGTTTAAAGTGTTTTTTTTTTTTCTTACCTGAGCCAGACCCTGAGTTAAAGTCATCATCATCTTCAGGGTAGTAGCCTCCTGAGCCTGTGTCATCCAGGTACAAGTCATCAGCCTGAGAGGAAGACTTGGCTGCTTGTGCTATCTGCAAAACAAGAAGATAACAAGGTGTCGAGGATTAATGTCAGTTTTTTTTTTTTTTTTTTGGTAACACATTTATTAATAGAAACCTGTGTGAAAGTTTCACTTCTTCACCACATCACAGCCACAAAGTGAAGACCTTTAACTGTTTCTTCACATTTACTGTTTCTGTTTTCTACCACTGAGAGCTAAATATGAGTCAGAAAGTCTAGTGACAAACATTTTTTTATTCCACCATTTGAGTTATTAATGAAAACCTCTTTGCTACGAGGTGGACACTTCAGTTGGGTTTTATTTCTTCAAGTGACAAACATAAAATCTTCTTGGCTGGCAGCTCAAAACTCATATAGTTGGTGAATTTTAATGATAATGTTTGCTGATTAACAAAAAACAGAGAACAGGTGATGCTGATGGAAATCATTCATGCAGGTCAGAACTGAGAAATTTTAACTTTCCCTTAGACTACTGCAGTTTTTCTTGAAAAACAATGTAATCCATTCAGTAGTTGTTGAGATGTTAAACCACAAATATCTACTTTATTTGAGTGCCAAAGAAATGTTAGGGATTACAAAGTACATTACGATATATCAAGTAGAAAACACAAAACCTTCCAAAAAACCAAACAAAAATTTGTGACAGTTCATCCAGCAAAAGTTGAGATATTTTACTTAATAAGCTGCTGGTGGTTTTTAAAATAAAAGTCACAAAATCACCAAAATCTCCTCTAGGATTCATCGTCTCAGTATCAAGCATTTCTGTACCAAAGTTCAAGGCAGCTTAACACAATTCCAACCTCAAGGTGGCGCTATAAAAAAGTCAAAGTATCACCAATTCATTATCCTCTGAGGATAATGAATATTTACGTAAAATTTCATGCCAATGCTGCAAATATTTGTTAAGATATTCCAGTCTGGACCAAAGCTGCGGACAGACTGACGGACGGACAGATCAACACTGAGCCACGCGGTCAGAGTCCTTGTTTTATGACATAAATGAAGCACAGCTGTGCAGGTGACTGGCCAGTCAGATGCGTGCAGCCCCTCCGACATCATCGCTGTCTGGACAACAAGCCTGAGTGGTGGGAATGTTTGTGTTGGGGCTTAACGCAGTGATTGGCTGAAAAGAGGGCAGTTTAACAGCCTGTTTGTTTAAAGAGCAGCTCAACACATGGAGCGTAAGTTTGGATTTTAACGAGAAATAAGATAAGAAAATGGAGATTTCACTCTGAGCGGCTCACATAGGCTGGACACTTCATACAAGTGTGTGTGTGTGTGTGTGCTACATGTAACCGTTTAAGTGTTGTGTTAAGTGTGTGTGACTGGAATAGCTTTAAACGCATCCATGGTAACATTCATTCAACTGCTATCCGCCAATCTGTGGTCAGGGTCTCTGTTGATAGTCCTTGTGCTTTAGAGAGAAAAGAAAAAAAAAAACAAAAGACAGACTCCACAATATATCATCCCTGTGTGTTTGTGTCTATTGGCAACCATTAGGCTGGTTGCTACAGAGCCAGATCTGGCTGAGGATGTTGTACTGATAAACCTGAGGCTGAATGAAGTTGGATCGGAGGAAATAATCAATTGGCTTGGCAGGAAATAATTATTTCTGTTAACGGCAAAGAACAGGCCTGCTGAGGGAGAGAGAGAAGACAAAGAGAGATGATCTCCGCTCCTCATTAACGCCTGTTTAGGAAATTCTTGGTTTGGGCAGCATTTGTAGGGCTGCAAGTAAAATACTAATCATCATAAGATGTTTTAATTATCATGTTTTAGGTATCTCATGTTTAAGTCTCTTCTGTGATTCCATCGGCTGCAATTTGTCCAATAAAGTTAAGACCAAAACCCGAACATATTTGATTTATAAGGCTACAATGTTTGATAAATGTCTTTTATTTATGAACTTATTATTATTGCTGAAAGTTCTGGTCAATTAATCAACGAACTAACAAAACATTTAAGCATGAAAAGCTGGAACACAGTTTAAGTTGCAGCCCTACTGCATCATAGCCTTTCACGCTCAGTATTCTGATGTGAGCATGTTCAGTCATGCTTTAAAGTCATTGTATATGCATATGTGTTTGTGTAGAGAGGGGCCTGAATCACAAAGAGGCAGAGAGTACACACACACACACACGCACACACAGCTTACAACAGTGTGAAAGAGAGAGAGAGAGAGAGAAAAAAAAAAGAAAAGACAGAACTGAGATGAAACAGAACAATACGTATCTCCATCTCTCCTCTCTCAACTGGCTCTGACTTTTGGAAGAAAAGGCCTTTCACCATTGAGACGCCTGATCAAAGAGAGAATATGTTCAAAGCAACTTTATCTTAACCTTTCTTGCCTCCTTCTCGGGGGGGGGGGGGGGGGGGGGGGGGGGGGGGGGGGGGGGGGGGGGGGGGGGGGGGGGGGGGGGGGGGGGGG
>JAQMCX010000018.1:5462645-5560409 GCA_029814765.1 Acanthurus leucopareius | reverse complement strand
CCCACAAACCCTCCCTCCCGCCTCCCCCCCCCCCCCCCCCCCCCCCCCCCCCCAACCCCCACCCTTACAGCGCAACAGCCTGCAAACCGATTCATCAGCCCATGCGGTCCGAGGGTCTTTATGCAGCGTCGATATGAGGACAATGAACCAAAAAGGAGGAAGGCCACAGATCAAATGGTGACAAAGGCCACTAATGAGATAGAGGCCACACACGCACACACACACACACACACTCACACACAATCACACACATGCATGAGCAGACATGTTTTACAAATGTATGCAAGCATTCATTGATTCATTGATTATACATACACTCACATTAGAGTGGGAAATTGAGCGTTTAACATGACACCCCATAGACACGCATGGAAACGTGTGAAGGAATGCAGAAAGAGGCAAAGTATTAACAATGAAGCTTTGACTCCCCTCAGGCCTGTTGAGTAGATTTCAAAAGACTTTATAATTACGACAAACACTTTCACCTGACTGGTCAAATGAATAAATGGACGAATTAGATGCATAGCAATGAACAAGGAGGGAGGTAATTTCTCTTTCCGCAACCAAAAAGGTCTTATTATAAAGTATAATGGCTACCACATTAATTTTAGGATTATTTTCTTGTTTAATCAATCAGATTGGTGTATAGATTGAAAGCAAAGTGGAAAAAGGCCCAATAAAGCTCTGAAATATTCTAGTCGGGTTTTTATCTATAGTTTAAGCTTAAATTTATTCAGTTAACAGACATAAAACTAGTAAATAATGGATGATTCTTTTTGCATTTTTGCATAAAAGACACTTAATCAACCTAAATACTGTCTGAGGAATTAGCTCTTTACATTATTTATGCAAAAGAGCTTAAATCTTTGCAAGAAAACCTCTATTTTGCAGCAAGACAAAAGGCAGGTCCGTGAAAGGTAAAGAATATATATAAACATGGATTATCATTTAAGAAATAGACATTTTGTAAATAGATTTTTTTAACTGCCTTACTGAGAAATAACTAAAACTGAAGCTACAGAAAGCAGCTTGATAGCTTAGCTTAGCATAAAGACTAGAAACAGTGAGCTTGGCTCTTTAATAAAGGTATAAAATCCACATAGCGGCACCTTGAGCTAATTTTTAAACATACATCATATCTGTGCAAGTAAAAACAAGTTTTCTGAACTGAACTTTAAAGGCCACGATTGGTGGATTTCCTCAATCTTGCAAAAAGTCAGGCTAGCTGTTTCCAGTCTTAATGCTAAGCTAAGTTATTGCAAGCGAACTAGCTCCTATTTAGCACAGAGACATGAGAGTGGTAGTAATATACAAAGTACACAAGCTTTCCCTGTTTTTTTCTGACTTGCAGGTACACATGTCCACTGACTACTATATAATCTTTAACTTTTAACAGTTTGAATGTGTTTATGAATTGGAGAAGTTCAGCGACACTGCAACACACAATCAGTGCAGATCTGAGAGGAGCAAATGGTCTTTCTGAACTCGATAAATTTCACTGACTTTATCTCTCTAACAGGAACAGGCACAAACTAGCAAACATGTGTACACAATATAAACTTGATAAAGCTGACTTTCTCCATCACAGACACACACAAGCACACAGACAGACAAACACACACATGTTCACAGACACAACAGCCCCTGATAAACTTTGCTTTCTTTATCAATCCTGTGACATTTACAGGTGGTCGCTGCTTTGCCGTTATCACAGAGTCTGAGCTAAAGCAGACATCAATCTGCTGACGAGTAAAGCAAACCCGACACAGAAAATTAGTTAGATGCACCAGATTCAACCTCGCAAGAGTCTTTCTGCTCATCTGGTTGCTTCACCGAGGCAGCGACTGCTGGAGTTTAAGGAGAAACTACTGAAAAAATCAAAGTGTTCTTTGCAGAATAGATTCAGGGCAGGAAGAGCTTTTAAAATTGATCCAGTCGGAGGTATTTAATTTAGCAATTTTTTACTATGAATGTTAGGTTTCCTGTGATGGAGAACAATTTCTGAATCCTATCTATTATACAGCAAAAGTCTAGTGAATCATCCCTCCCTGGAAAACTGAACAGCGGCAGTTTTTCTCGCTATCTACATTCCTGATTCACAAAATCTGAGAGCTTATGGGATATTTAAGTTTTGTAAACCTGTAAAAATACAACTTTTATTGAATAAAGCAACCTGTGGTGATTTATTTAATCTCAAACAATTTTTTTAAAAGCAGCCAGCAATCAATGTAACGCAACAGCTGTACTGACGGGATCCCTAACAAAGCTTTCTGAAGGCTTACTGAGCCTCTGCATCGATAGTAAGCCTCACCACTGCTGGATATCGTCAGTGAGGAGGGTTTTGCAGTATAATATGTCAGATCACATTATCATATGCTCCACTTCTGAAAACAGAAGTGGATCCATGTGTGCTCGTTTTCCCTTTATCAGAGGAACAAGCACACATAAACCAGCAATAATCCACAGAAATTGTTACTAACTGATCCTCGTTGCCCTTTTTTTGATTTTCGCTGGTGTTTTTCCTCTGTGTTAAATCTCTACAAAACCACACTGCAGAGTAGCGGAGGCTTACAATACTTCACTATGACAACCGGCATCAAATACAGAGTGTTTTTCTGAGAATTACATGCCTCAAATCACACTCGGTCCCATTAGGTCGCTCTTCATAAATGAGGCTTAACTCTCCACCAGTCCTGCTTTGACAAGTGTCATTCTTCAAGCTTGAGCCACACAGTTCGCAGAGGGCTATAAAAAGACCACGCTTCAGAAAGAAGAGGCCTTAAAACAGTCAAGTGCAGCGCAGTATACAAACACAAAGAAAACACATGTTCAAAGAGACGTGTCGTCTTTATGTGCAGCAACACAGAGGGGAAATAAGTAAGAAAGAAGGTCAAAGGTCACTAAACGCGGAAATCTACATTTTGCTCCAACACAAAGACTTATTTGTGCTCCCTTGATCACACACAGAAAACTAAACACTGAGATTTATTTTACGATGTTTGGTTTTAATAGCAAGAAACTAACAAAACACGGACAATAGGCGTGTATGGAAAAACACAGCATGAATGTTTATTCAAATGAGGTCACTGCCAAAGTCGACGCCCCTGGAAAGAAACGTAAAAACCGAAAGTCGTCCATCAGAAAAGTTTTATTTGGCTCCAAGTTTGTCACAACTCAGTGCAACATCATCAGCCTAAACGGCTCCAGACTAACTTTTTTCACCAAAAGAGAAAATCGAAGTGATTATAAGCCATCAACAAAGTCAAAACACAGTTTCTTTTCTTTATTATCATTTATAGTTGTTAGTGTTTGTCATTCCAAATTCAGTTTTTGACTCCAAACCGAACTAAAGTCTGTCAGTACATCTACTGACAATAAACTTGTTGAGATACATTTAATTGCAGTTTCCTCTTTAAAGCTTCATATTCCTCTGAACAGAAACGCTCAGTTCTGTTGTGTTTTTAGCTGTTTAACTCTGTTGCACACGAACACAACACTCGCTGCTAACAGCTAACAAGCTTTACTGCTCACTTCAACACAGATTTCTTGTTTTCAGTGCAGCATTATCAGGTAAAGAGATAACTGTTTCTCATGCCCATAGAGAGTTTAAATTAACTGCATCTTTTCAGATTTTCTGAATCATTTCAGGATCTTTACTTGTGATGTTAGCTCTTGAGTTCAGCTGATACAAATTACTGTAACAGCATGAGAAGACACACTCCTCTATAGTCAGATCAGACACTTCTAGGTGATAGTTATTCTAACATACAAAGAATTATTCCCTCTGTCCCAGTGGTTTCACCTCTTTCTGTCCCAAATACATTTTTTATCGCCCCCAGGATGACGGGATGCTGTTAGTCTTAAGCCCTGTGTTAATGTAAGACTGTAGATCACTTTGTAATGAACATGCTTTATCTCTTTATCTTTGTTGTTCATATTTTGGTGTCTAATTAAAAGTCAAACATGGATCTACCGATCAATTTGAAGTTTCTAGATAATGTTTCATTGTGTCTCCACTCAGGCAGCTCCTTAGCACTTTATTTTTTATGCCTGTTTACATGATCACATTATTGATCTTTTGAAAAGCAAAATGATAAAACGTCTCTAAGAAGAACTAATACATGCCTTGCAAATGCAAAGTAATTCATACCAGCAAAAAACTTACATATACACTCAATATTTTTATTGTTGCAGCCTTAATTGGTCTGGTATGATCATCACTAAATAATTCCTCCTAATGACTCTTGTGCTTCTGTTTCACTTTGTCTCAGCATTTAATGTTATTCTGTCATCGTGACTTGTGGCTGTTAAGCAAAAGCTGCATTTAAAACACTTAAAGCTGCGTCGACTTAACTAGCTAATCGATCTTTCTGATAACAAATTTATTCCCTTGGTTTATTAAAACACATTTGTTAGACCAAACCTTCAAGTTTCTGACTCTTAGACCATATTTTATTTTTTTACTTCAGTCACAATCAGCTTTATCATGGCCTTTGTTGGAAGTATTAGAGTCTTTCCCTCATTAGGATGAATAACTGGTGAAACCTTCCCATGCTCACTCAAACTCAAGGACACATATGGGTATTTGCACAAACACACAGACACACAAAGACAGCCTCATTTGGACACCTTAACAAGCAGATCCTACATCGTCTAACCCAGCTCAGAGGCAGTGAAAGGAAAAAAGGAAAAAAGAAGGACCGACATGGAGAGAGCAAGCGAGAAGGAGGGCGAGCTGCCATAATGAGCTAGTAGCTGGCGATGTATGCCCTCTATTAGCTGTGAGAAGAGCTGCCGTTACCGGCATCTCAGCCTGCTAATGAACTAATAAGCCAGCGGGAGGGCAGTCTCAACACTGTCTGCGTGTCCGTCTGTCTGTCTGTCTGCATGTCTCCCTGTCGCTCTGTCTGTTTCGACCTGCAAACCCCGGAGAACTCGCATGAAGAGCTGCACAGCAGGGCAACGCAAAACATAGGTGACACCGAGAGAGAGCAGAGAGGGAGGGATGGAGGAGATATAAGGAGGGAAGGGTGGAGTTGGGGGGGACATAACCTACTGCTGCAGACAATCCCTGTAGCCTGGAGCAAAGTCTGTTAAAAGCCTGTCAAAATCACCATGTCCATGCCTAGCAGGGCTTGACAGGAACTGAGTCTGTGTGCTAACAGTGTGTGTGTGTGAGAGAGAGCTTGTGTAATGTTTGCATCTCTTCCTTCTTCTTACTATAAAGAGATGGATGGATGGATGAGGGGAGAGGATAAAGGAGATGCATATGGGAGGAAAATGGAGTCATCTGAACTAAACCCGAGCTCCTGACTTTCCACTGTTGACACACCGCTCTCACTTCTAACACAACAAATATTAGCTCAACTCCCGAGTCAGACCGGGAGAAAAAGTGTTCCTCAAAGGAATGCAGACACACACACACACTTTTGAACATCTGCGTGTCCATGAAAACACCCATGGGACACACACACGCACACACGAAACCCTTACCCAGCTCTCACATCTCAAAGGCGTGAGACGACTACTCAGAAACACATCATAACACCGACTTCAGAGAGGAGGAGAAGAAGGGAAAACAAGTGCACTGAAGCTGGCAGACAGACAGTTTTAAGGACCCTCCACTGCTGGTCTGCTGCTGTCTCGCCTCCTTAACCCCAGACCTTTTTCTGTGCTTAATCAATAAGAATATCAACACTAAAGCTACCCCAGTAAAGTGTGTTAGAACCAGTTAGGGTACGAGCTTCAAAACACTAAATATTGGGATTTAAAATACAGTAAAAGAGTAAAAAGTTGTATATTTATATGAGGTTAAGTCCAAGACTATTTATAGGACACAAAGACAAATTAAGCGATGCTAAGCTAACCACCTCTATGCTGTGGCTTCAAAGCCAATACATATATTTTCCCAAGATGTCCTGCAAAACCTGCTGCTTTTCTTTCTTTTTTCTCACTGTCAACTGAATATCTTTTGGTTTTATAAAGACAAAAAAGACATTTAAGATGTTACTTAGATAAATGAGTGATAATGTACATGCAAGTTAACATTCGGTGCAGCCAAAGTCCATTTTGGTGGCCATCTTTGCTTCTCTATTTGTTTAAGTATATTAAATTTAATGAAACCAAGGTTCTGCAATGCATTCAGTAGTATGTGAAAGGAATCAGCTCTCATTATCACAACCAGGCAAACAAATATCTACATTCTATGAGAAAACTCAATAATATGTGAGGGGATGTGCGTGTGTGTGTGTGTGTGTGAGTGAGTGAGTGAGAGAGACAGAGGGAGAAAGAGGGAAAGAGCTCGTTAATCCTTAATTAACAAAGTAAAGGTGGCAGATCGGCCTGCTGGCTTTCACTTTATCTGTTCTACTTGGGCTGCTGCAGATCCATACACAAGGTCAATAAAGCAACACAAGTCTGCCCTGTTTCACTCTGCTGTCGACAAACCAGACTCCTTCTTCCTCTCTTCTTCCTCCCAAAGCCTCCTTCATGACCTGGACTTTATCACTGCACAACAGACAGGATACTTAAGAACTGCAGACCAGAAGACAAGAAGAGGGAATGTGATCCGGGAGGGATATCCTTTTCCAACCGGAGGTACAAGAAGAAGAAAAGAGTAAAAGTGGAGATTGCAGGAGTCAAACTGCTGGTTCTGAATGTGTTTGTTGTAAATAACTGAACTTAACTTTATTTCTTTTATCTATATTTATTTCTTTTCTTAATATCCGGTTCCTCAACACAGAAAAACATATGCTGAACCTTTTATGTTCATGTTATTGCTGCAATTTAAATTATGAGCCATGCTGGTTTTTTTTGCTCATTGTTGCCAATAAAAATCTACAATATCAACAAGCCTCTGTTGCAGTTGCTATGGAGAGGAAATATTACCCATAATCAGAAACTTAATTCATTTTAGCTGTTAATTTGTATTACTGGTTGTCAATACACAGATTTAAGCAGTTAAAGCTCCATGAATGGATGTTTCTTGTTAAAATGCACCTTGGGAGTTGTAGTTTGCTTCTTCTTGTCCGTTTTACAGGCTTTTATCTTTAGTTTTATTTATTTGCTAATGTAGATGTTCACCTCCAAGGATGACAATTCAACAGGGAAACTTTTACCTGCACTTCCAAGTTTAGTGAGAAAAAAATCTCTGCCTTTTTTTGAAAAATATACAAGACTGTGAACCTAAAAATATAAGGAAAAAGCTAATTATAGTGTCACTATCAGTGGGCCTACCAACAGCTACTGGAACAGTTTGACATTTTACTGCATCTCCAATCTTTATCCATTTTTATCCATTTATGTATTTTAATAGTTACTTGAGACTTGCACATGTAGTTTTTCTGCTTTCAGTTTAATGCTAACACGCTAGCTCTTGTACTCCCTGTTGGAGGCTAACGTGTTGCAAATACAAGTTACTGTGAAATGGCTGTGAAAAGAAAGTCTAGTACACTTAAACAGTCTCCAAAATCCCTCTAAGACATCTGAAAAGGGCTGTCTTCAATTTTTATCATACTTCAATTATGTTAAAAGTTGCTGCACAGCTGGCGACTTAACTCATTGTGAGTTTAAAAGAAAACCATCCTGTAAAGGTAAAACTTCCGTAGGTACAATTACTCACAAAATACACTCTGCAGACACTTAATAATACCTTTAGCTGCTTAAATCAGTCAAATATCTGATTGTAGGTTAATTTAAGATAAATCCAGCTACTATAGTGAGGTACTTTTGTTCTCACTTGCATGCAAAGTGTTTTAATATCACTGGAAATGTGATTTCACACCTCTGGCTGGCTTTTTAACTGTAGATATCCACCGGCTGAGGCTCATTAGTTTGACATTTAAAGTGATCTACCGATCTGAGAAAGAGCACATTTTCTTGGGAACAAAGTTGAAATAATTATCCTGCAGAGTTCGGTGTTTTTATGTCAAGGATATCATTTGGAGAAAACTCTCAAATGGGATTTTAAAGTGGTTAAAAAGAAAAAAAAATTACTCCCACTTTCTAAATTTGTTGTGACTGAAGAGGAGGAGAGGTAGAGGAAAGGAGCAAGAGGTGGACAGAAGAAGAGGGAGTCCAAGACAAATTGGCTTCCCTGAGTTCATGCAACAACGGCCATCAACAGCACAGACAGCTGTTGACACATGAATAACAGCTGGATTTGTGATGGTGTTGTCACAAGGGACACCAAGAAACGGTGCAGGAGGAGCCGGCGATACCCAAACATTGAATTTGTCCCACCGACACCTGCTAACTGAACAAACTGGCAGCGAGACAGGCAGTAAAAAAGGTCTCTGAGTCATTTCAGTGGGTGGCGGGCAGTGTTTGGAAACTGTAAATAGGAAGAAGAAGAAGAAGTTAACAGCCACCTACAGGACTGTAAGAGAGGATGCCCAGGCTGTAACTCTAACAGGCCAAAAAACTGTTGAACAACTCTGTGAGTGTGTGTGTGTGTGTGTGTGTGTGTGTGTGTGTGTGTGTGTGTGTGTGTGTGTGTGTGTGTCTGCCTTTGTGCTCTTTGAACCCACTCTAACTTTTATTGCCCTCCCAGGGATCATAATAAGGAACTAATTGATAGTCTTTGAGCCGCGGGTTGTAGAGGGGGAGTTCCTGCAGGAAGTCAACACAAATCAAACTCTCTCTGAGCCCTTTAGGTCTGGAGCAACTCCAGCTGAGTTTGCGGTGGGTAAAAGTTACTGCGTGCATGCGTTTGTGCGTGTGTTTGTGTGTGTTTGTGTGTGTGTGTGTGTGCGTGGGTGGGAGAGTGACACAGACAAGGGAGCAGAGAAAAGAAACACAGGAGAGAGAGAGAGAGAGTGCGACTGAGATAAAGAGAGAGCGACAGCTTGGAGTTGATTTTTACTGTCTGCCTCTCTGGATGTCGCCTCCTCACTTAACCACATGTGTTTCCACTACTGATCTGAAGATAGTTCATATAGAGCGACATGAGACACGTGACGCACCTATATGACATGAAAACCTCCAAACAGCTTCAGTTATTTTACAAAAAAACTAAAGATCTCTTCATGACGAGACAACATCTCTGCTTTATATTTATTTCAGAGGCTCAGCACTACATAATATCCTGTGATATTTCATCCCCGCCCGCTCTCCCGACTCTTTTCATTTTCTCCCCGCTCCTGAACGATTGGATTAGATCACATTGCCTCGGTAGGTGAAAGGCGCGGCGCCCCCCCCCAACCCACCCCCACGCCTTCAACAACCTGAGCACAAGCTGAGCATGTGGGTGCGTTCAGCTCAGATTCATATCGTCTCCTATTCCAAAACAAACGGCCGTCTGACACAGAAAGGCATACGCCACATTCCACAGGGGCTCAAACCCCTCCATAAGGGGGCTGGAAGGAGCAGGAGGGGTTTCCAGCTCAAGCTTCCAGGGTTAAGGAGTCTGCAGCGTACTCTACTATGTGCAACCTATGGCCTTCCAACAGCTAAAGGTGCACCACTATTAGAGATGTGTGCATTTAAAAAGGTAAGTCTGGTGATGTTCTTTATTCAGCAAATGAAAAGGAAAAAACAAACGCTGATTTTACTGACAAATGCCTGATTAAGCTTGTTTTTCAGCATCGCAAAGCACAAATGTTGACCGAAAACTACACACACATCTGCGTAGCACTGGCTGACAATTTCCTTTATTACAATAAACATGTTCTCTAGTTTATTTTAAGTCGATCCCACATACACCATCCTGCCACCGAAAATACTCACAAGCACACCAAGTATGTATTTATCCTCGGCTGAAAACAGTCGCCAACAAAAGCACTGTTTACTCTTGTTTGAGTAATGTTTGCTAGAAACTACGGTCTGGTTTGCAGAAAAGTTTTTTTTTGTTGTTAAATGAAAGCATAGATTCTTGCAGAGTTTTTTAAATATTTACTGCTCAAGTATGAAATAAGGTTGAAAAGTTTCACTAACATCAACTTTTTAACGTCTTTTGGCCCAAACATTGTCAGAAAACAGCAACATGGGCTCAGAATCTTCTATTTTAATGAAAATCCAATAATAACTCTGTTTTTTAACCCCAGATTGGTTTTCCAGCTCCTGAGTAAAAACATGTGGGTCTCCTGACTTCTTAGATGTTTGAATGTGTTCACAAGCGACTAAGTTGCTACTGTACAAGCTTCTGTTTTGGACTGAGCAGGTGGCGCACGGTCAGCTTGCACGCTTCAAGCTTTAGTTTTACATCATGGGGTTGGTGACAGCTGTTGTTATTGCAAATTGCCTTACTGAGTCTCATAATCAGCTTAATTAACCATATAAAATTAATTCTCATCGACTTTGAAAATCAACGCCTCTTTCTCATGATCTCTGTTAACTAAAGAGACAAGACTTTCACGCCAACGTGAAAACGCAGCAGAATAGATGAGCTACCTTTTGTTCTTCTGAAACTGCCCTGCACACTGCAATTAAAGGGATGAGACGAGCCTTTTTACGGGTGCATTAGCACAACTTTTTGTCCCCTTAAGGATCTAAGTGAATGGCCTAAGATGAGCACATCTTTCTGCAAGTTCTGCTGCCCTGCAGACGCGTCGGCTGACTCAGGGTCGAGCCTGTTACTGCTGAGCAAATACACAGACTTTCTGAAAATATTTGACAGATCAGCCACCTCTACATTCTGCCCACAGGGAGAACATCAAGAACTAAGAAGTTTTGGTTGATGGACAGGGTAGAAACTAAAATGATGAACCATCCACATGCTGTTTTTAGCCATGCTAGCGTTGTGGCACCAAGCTAACAAACACCAGTGGAAAAAAACAGAGGCCTCGCACACAAACCTGCCTCAGATAACGTGCTGCTTTTAGACCAGCACCACATGCTTCCATGTTTTTTCCTTCCCACAGAACAGTAAGACACAACACGGAGCGGCTATGATTTCCTCCCGTGCAGTATTGCTTCCCAACAGGAAGAAAGTCAATTTCATGGCTTGCAAGAAAAACAGACTCACGCTGACAGACCGCTGACAGGCAGAGGCGAACAATGGAGGCCACCTCGCTCTCGCCCCTGCTGTCCGGTTGTGTTTAGAAGGCTAATGTGGGTAACAATCGAATGTGCAACCGCCAACAAACCAATAAACACTCTTTTTATTCATTTCAGCTTTGTAAATTTGCATCCCCGTGCATGTGTGTCGGCGTAAGAATTCCAATTTTCTCACACGCTGCAACGCATTACAGCTGATTTACGTCTCCTCCGCCACTAAATATTTCATTGCTTTAATTAAGGGCCGTCTGATCCTGTCTAGCAGCTCTCCAGAGTCTCCGATCAGATTTTATGTAAAGTTAATGTAAACCTCCCCACTGTGAAATTTCTCCCTCAGTGCTGCCAGAACTCATAAAGAGGGGAACAATGCGGAGCTCATGTGGCTTCAACATGGCCCCATTTAGAGAATACCTCAGTGCTGTGGTATCCAGCTTCATGAACCGTAACTGGCTTTCTTTCTGCCTTCTGCACAAGAAGGAGCGCTGCAGATTCCCAGGGCCGAGCGAGCGAGAGAGCGAGCGAGTGAGCTCTGCTGCTCCCCTTCTCCCCGATCCCGCCCTCCTCTCCTCCCTCCATGCATGCCTCCCTGCTTGCCCATCCACCGGTGGGAATTTGGGAATATTCCTCAGCTCCGTTAAACTGCTTCTGATAGGCACAAAAAAAAAAAAAAAAGCCTAGAGTCTTTGTCAGCTGCGAAACTCTAGACACTGGGAAATGGGCTTCACCTTCCAGTCATCTCTGGTGCTGAGGAGGGGGAGGAAACAGAGAGATTTGCTGCAGCACGGCAGCTTTCTTCCCTCCAGACAGGAGAGAAATATGAAGCTTAAGAGAAAAAGGCGAGCAGTGTAGAGAAGAGCAAACGCAGCGAGAGAGATTTAAGTGTGTTATTTAAAACAGGTTTCACTTTTCTGTATCTCAACGACTCAAATAACCCGAAAGCACCAAGGCGCAGCATGGGAACAATCTGGAGTTTCTCATTTTGGCTGGAAGTGATAGCACAGGCCATATCATGAATCCCACATATCAGAAGCTCGAACCACTCGCAGGGACTCAAAATGGAGTCGAGCAATGTGCACACATGATGGGAGCAGCTGTCTGAGCGAGAGACAGCGCTTGTTTAACAAGAGCTGATAAATGAAAAGAGGTTTAACCAACGGTTGAACCCGCAGCTGGAGGCAGAGACGATCTGTCCCTGCCCCCAAACCGACCAATCACCGCTCACGCTCAGATTTCTCTTCCTGTTTTCTGCACCCGGTACAAGCTAAGTGTTTTATTACCCTAAAAATAACTGTTTATGACACTAATTTAAAGAAATGCTCAGTGCTCTGCCTTCAGTCTCCACCAACTCCTGAAGAATACGTGTCTGCCAACTGTTTTACTGTGTTGACTTTCTGCTGTTAGAAGCTGAACAGGTGATGTACGGTGAGATTTTTGAGACACAAACATCAAACTGACACTGAAGTTGCAGCTGGACAATTAAACTATGAACTGAAACTTTAAGCTGCAGATTCAGGTGATAATTCGTTGGGAGTCCATCACAATATGAAAGCCGTTATATTTTTACATGCATTTTGATACAATGTTATCACAAAATGTCCACTATAGTCACTTAAACCAGTTTGATCTTGCTAAATTAAAAAGCTTTGAGGAATTACAGTTGTTTTTGTAAAAATCAATGAACTCTAATTTGTTTTTTTGAGTGTATAACCTGACATGGGTGACATTAAGACATCATGGACGCTACTACACATCAAAAAATCCAATTTCAATTTAGTGCTGCAACTAGTGATCAGCTCCTGATCATTTTTTTGTAAATGAACTTACAATAACATTTAACTTACTAACATTTTTAGCACTTATTAACATATGAAAAAAGATATATAAGTAGTGTTTAAAACTTCCCAAAAATTAGCTTTTACAGCTGTTTGATGGCTAACAGGAAATCTGTTTTTATATGACAGTCATTCTTCAAAGATGCTGACAGAGTGACAAATACAGAGAAGCACATATATAGCAATATATTTTTAAAAAGATAAAACAAGATGCATTTAAACAAAGTTGATCAATTAATATGCATACATTTACAATAACTTTGGCCCATGTATATTCAGGTATTTCTGAGTATTTTCTCCGTTGTATTGTAGTTTATGTCTTATCACATGAATTCTGTTGTTTTTTTCCACATAACAATAAACAATTCAGTTTTTATTCCTGCAACATACTTTAAAAAAGAGTTGGGATCATAAATTATTGACCACTTTGCAATGTTTCCATTCATTTTTACAATAACTAAAAAACACTTAGGAGCTGAAGACACCGAGCAGTAAAGTGTTTCAGGTGTAATTTCTGTCTGGAAAAGCATGCGAACAACAATACGAGCAGACATTTGTAAGCTCCAGGTAAAGGAAAATACATCTGACACAAACAGTTGCACACAAACACACTGAGAGCACTTTATCACATCACATCACATCACATTTTATTAACAGTCACCTCTGGCCCTCATAGCACCTTTAACTGCACTACAGAGGTTTCTCTGCTCTCTCATATTCCACCAAATCATGGCTGAAAATGACTAAGCCTGCAGTGCCCACTTAACCTGGGGAGAACATTAGCATCGTGACAAAAGCTTGTTCTCACAAAAAAGGTCTCAGTGACCCTCCTCCATTCACTCACTACTCCATATAACATGAAACTAATCAGGCATCTGGTCTTGGATCAGTGCGGCGTTCTCATTTCTCTCCGTTCAGCTCCTCACCTGTGTTACATTAATACTCACTTTTGCCTAACTTTTTATCCCACAGGTGCACACTATACAACACACTATAGCCTTTCGTCTGCGCGAGAGCAGGAAATGAATAGTTATGCTGCAGAGTTAGCAGGTATTCTCGAAGGAGCTGCAGCGTATATGAGAGGAAGGAGAATATGGAGCCTGTATAACATCCCCTGTTGCTGCCTGCACAGAGTTCTCATCTTTCAGGCCCTGCTATGCAATACTCGGCTCAGTGGGCAGGAATGTGTGCATATACATCCACCTCTATTGAAATGCATGCGTGACCGTTATCTACCTCTCTGTGCCAGCAGGCGTCTTGCACACTTGATGCGAGCGTATGGGGTTTGGTCGAGTAGCATGTGGCCCAGAACTGAAGCTCTGCTGTGTTCAGCTGCTGTCAGCAGCCGACAGACATGCAGACAGACTCTCCTAGTTTAAAAGCTGGGTGGGAGGGATACTTACAGAGGGTGCCAAGACCATCTGTAAGGGAGCGCAGGAGAGAAAACAGGTCTTTCTTTATCTCGCGCCCTTGGACCGGCCTGCTAAGAGGACAGAGGCTGGTTGGGTGGAAACTCTTTCTGAAGTTATTAGTGGGAGCTAAAAATTAAGGTTATCGTCCAGCAGAATGTGCATTTAATTGGAATATTAACTTAAGTTAAATTGTCTTCATCAGGGACAGAAGTTTAGGAACAAACAGTCAATTAGTCAGTGGCTGATTTTAATAATTGAGTAATCTTTTAAGATATTTATAAAGCAAATGCCACACTTTTGCTGGATCTCTCTTTTCAAATGTGAAGATTTGCTGCTCGATATAAACTGGACTCGTTTCAGATTTAAATCATGGGTCAGACAAAACCAGCAATTAAAAGACATCACACTGTGGTCTGAGAAGTTGTGATGCTGCATGAAACATTGGTCTTATAGTCATTTATTGCAGCTATAGTCCATATTTTTGAATAATGCTCAGCAAAGGGCGAGTGGAGTAGTTTAATAACTCTTAAGTGCAACACTTTACAGTCAACGCAAGGATGCAGAAATACCAGATGTGTCATTTTCTATCCGTTATGTTTGCATAATAAAGCCATTTCTCTGGAGGAAAAAACTGAGATATACTTATGCAAAGTTAATAGGTAGACATGCATTCATAAATGATAACTTTGACCCATGTATACATATACAAACACTGTATATATGTACTGTCTGCAAATACAGACACTGTGGGAGTCCTTGAATAAATCAAGCTACATTTTTAAAGTCCTTTGAAAAATTTTAGTGAATTTTAAATTTCACAGGATCCTTTAAGCAAATCTCTAGGCCCACACACTAATTTTGTGTTTAAGAAACACTGCTTGAAAATCACAAAAATCCAAAGAAATGTGTGTCAAGAAATAATGCAGCGTCTCAGTCCATGCAAGACTAAAGCGCTGGTCTCCAAACACAGTCCCAACACGCGCTCGTGTCGTCTGACACCCACCAGTGACAGCGATGCATCTCTGGAGTGCATATCTGCACTTCTTGGCATTTGACTTTGATATCTGACCACTTCCATTTCACTTCCAAATGTTCAGCTCTCAAAGCCAGAAGCATCAACTACTGACACTGTGACATGCAGCCAAAATGAACCATGGATACCACAGATGATGCATCAAACTCTTAAATCACTGTTTTTATTTCACATCTAGCGTCTTGGTGGGATTTGTGATCTACCTTTGTTGCCACATTGCCTCAAGACTTCTCTGCAGATAAACAACTGAATGACTGTTGGATTTATATTCATATAAAATATTCACAATGAATATTTTATTAACCCTCACTGAAAGCCAAGCATCTGAATATGTGGAGCATTTTTTAAGTTTTAAGTTTTTAAAATCAGGATATCACATTGATTATGGCATTAAGGGAATTCTATTTATTTGCATTAAAAACACATTCCTAAACACATATATCCACCATTATTCAAACAGCAGTAAAAACTTCAAAAGCTTCACAGAGGCTCCCAGCTGAGATCCATCACGCTGTTTGTTATATAAACCGCTGCTGTGCATACACACACCTGTGCCACAGGCAAACACACATCTCCAATAAAGCGCCTTTGGGTATGTAAAAACACACATACCTCAGATATATATGTGCACCTTATGTACACATGTGCTGCCACACGTAAACTCTGACCTGAGCATTGACTCTTGTTCATACAGCGTGCGCACAACAGGGTCTTCTCTTTCTCGAATGCATGCACACACACACACACACACACACACAAACTCACACACACACAGTTCTTCCATCAGGTCGTCAGTGTGTCAGTCAGTGCTCTGGAAGGGGATCAATGCAGCCTTTCAAGCCTCAGGAGGCCAGAAATATCAGCCGTTCCCGCACTAACACAGGTGCTGCTGCTGCTGCTGCTGGACGAGTCAAATGAAATGAATATTTGTGTGCACATGCAAATATAGTTTATGTAGGAGTGACTGTGTGAGGTAATCACTCTATACTATACTGTAAACACACACACACACACGTTATAGTCTTGCAATCACCTGAAAGGCACATGGGGTCAGTCAGAGCCTCGTGTTCTGCACCGCTAACTGCACTTTGTCAACAAAGCACACACTGCTGGAATGTGTTTCGTTTGAACCCTATCACTATAATTAGGCTGTGTGTCTGTGTGTTGCATTTGTTCCATGATGCCTGTGCATGCTTTGTACTTGCACTCTTTGTTCTTGCACCGAGCAGTTGTTCAAGTATTGCCAAATGCTGGGTCGACGTAAATTACACGCTGAAGACGGCGTAAACTAAACGTCTTTTTTTTGGCTTTAATCTGATAGAAACAACCAAGCGGTGGTACTTCAGGCGTTCTGTCCTCAGTCTCCCATTGGCTGTTACGTCTCCAGCACGCACATAATGTCTAACGTAAATCGGGTCTGGCTAAGTGTTTTAAACTCTGTGGCCTTAATCTTTGAAACAATGGCATGCACATAGTTTCTGGCTCAAGAAGGGGTGAATGTCATTAATCACTGATCATGTGCTCCAGGCTAAGAGCTAAGCTAATCAACTTGTCTTGTAACAATCGAGGTGCAGGGTCAATTCACTCTCAGCTCCGTTAAATGAGAGGGTAAATAAAAAAAAAAAAAGAATCTGTTCAATACAAAAGAGGCCAATCAGTCAAATACTTGTCAGAAAACTAAAATATGAAGTGAATTTTGTTTAAAATTAAATAACGAAGGCAACCTGCACAGTCCGCTGGTGCTCCATGTCACAAAACACGTCTCTTTCGCCTCGCGCGGTCTGGTTTTCTCTGTCACTTTGTCAAAAAGGAAGGGCATGGTTTCCATCAGCTCTGCCTTTTAAAAAAGTGTGTGTGTGTTTCGCTGGTGTTATAAAAGTCCCCAGGGCAAGGTGTGTGTGATTGTGTGTTCGGCGTTTTTGCTCACATACTGTTTTTTCACAGACAGAAAACAAGCATGTGTGCACGTGTTTCCTTGATTGATGAAACACATAACCGTCCTTAAATGCAACATGATCCGGCCTTTTTCCCTCATTTTAGCATCACTTGGTCAAAGTACTGAAGGTGTGTCACTCACCAATCTGTTGCCAAAAAAAAAAAAAAAGAAAGACCCTGAGCTCTTTGTTGCCAGATCATTAACACCACAACATGAAAGCCCTCTTGAGGACTGTAGGGGTCAAACTTTGCCCCGTGTCCTCCTCACCACATAAAATACAACAGATAAAAGGATGGAGATGGAAGAGAAGGAGATGGTACATTCCCCTTTAAAGATTAATACTACATTTAAAAAAAAACATGCAATTAGACAACAAAACATGTACAAAATAAAGAAATAAAACCAAATATAGAAACATGCTGCAAACATTAAAGTGAGTTACAAAACAAAGAGGCATTTAAAAGTGATGAAAACACCTGAGACAAACTGTTTGTTATCAGTTTGTGTCTCATGAAGTTACCAAAGTTGATTTTTTGTCAGCAGTTCTGGAAAGTGACGCACTACCTTTTGTTTTAAAGACTATGATTGCATGATTCATACATCATTGCAGATATGTCCTGTCAGCACAGAGTTAAACTCGAGCCAACAAACTCAAATTAAGGTGCATAATATCTAAATCATGCTACCAGGATGTTACCTCTTTTCCAATTAAGAAAGGTAAACTACTAAGTAAATAATTTTTGTTGAATATTTCTGTAATTGGCTGTGATTTTATGTGTTTATCTATTTCTTTGTGTTACAGAGTATTGGACTTTCAGGGCCACAATATGAAGCAGACTTTAAAAATCAAGCTCATAATTCAAAGTTAATTACATTTATTCTAGTTTATCTTTTTTTAACCAAAAACTTGAACCCGTTTCTGTTGTCACAGTCTGGTTTTATTCATTTAACCTGCTTCATTTTAGATTAAATAAATAAATAAACATTTAACTAGGCGAGTAAAAATCCAGATTCCTCAAGTTTAAAATCAAAAACACCATGTTTTCTGTGGCCGTTAATACACATGGCTGTGACTTATCAGCTTGCAGGGAAAAAAAAAAAAAAAAAATGATGATGTGCCACATTCCTCCATCCAGGACAGCAATCTCTCACTGCTGCCAGCTCTGACAAATAAGCCTTTATCACCTGAGATGAAAGCCAGAGGGGGGAGAGAGAGAAGCAGATGGGGCAGAGGCATGCAGAGGGGGGGTAAGAGGGAGGAGAGCGATTTTGCCGCTTTGTTGGCTGATCTGGTTCAATCCTTGCGGTGCAGCGATTGAATTCCCATCCAAGCCTGTTCCTTAAGAGGATTTGGACTCAAGGGAGTCGGCAGGCCACAGGCCCACA
The DNA here is from genome assembly GCA_029814765.1 of Acanthurus leucopareius. Lineage (NCBI taxonomy): Eukaryota > Metazoa > Chordata > Actinopteri > Acanthuriformes > Acanthuridae > Acanthurus > Acanthurus leucopareius. The sequence goes on along the minus strand of JAQMCX010000018.1, from coordinate 5,541,815 downwards.
GTGTGTGTGTGTGTGTGTGGTGGTGGTGGTGGTGGTGGGGGGGATAAGCAGTGATGGCATGATGGGAGTGATGGAGGAGAAAGGATGCAGGAAGAAATGAAGGAAGAGGAGGAACTGCAGAAAAAAAAAAAAAAAAAGAACCAAGATGGTAAAAGTTCAACAGTCAAGGATAAATTCTGCTCCATGCGTCCATGTCATCACCTCTAGCAGAGATATGTGTTAGCTATTTAAAGACAGGATGGAGGCAGAGATGGTGAGAAAGGTTAATGAAGGAAGTCGCATAGACATCACAACTGTCAGATTGAAGATATGAGAGAGAAAGGAGACGGTGATAGTTTAAAGGAAGGATAAACAGAAGAAATAAAGAGACATGGGAGGGATGAGAAGACAGCAGAGGAGCGGCAGGTGGTGATCTCTGATCCCATTATCCCCAAGTAATCCTGGCCAGGAGCGACCATGCTTGTACTGTATGTTTGAGGGTGTACAAGTGTGTTTGTGTGTGTGTTTTTGCTGCTGGCGTGACAGTCAGTGATAGAAGAGGCCTGTCGCTCAAATTATAGCAAGATTTAAGGGGAAAATTTAAAGTGAGAACGAATTGAGCTGAGTAGTACATGAGCAGACAGTTGTGCATATTATACAACGTGCAACCAAGAAGACTATTCCTGTTGCACATGAATGGAGCATTGCATAGTCATGAGCATGCAGCAGGTGCAAGCAATATTTCTCATGAATAAGTGTTCCTGATTACGTTGCGTGATCATCATCATCAACACCTGAGTAACATGTTTTTTTGTGACCAGTGCTGCAATGTTCGTATTAATGGTTTCACCATGATCCTTAAATTTGGGTCTACAGCAACGAAACAGAGTTCAAACTTCATTTTGGGGCAGAGAAAGAAGCCAAATCCATCTTAAAAAGTCATTTAGTGAGACAAATAAGCACTTTAGCTCTACCAATATTGTGAAGCTTGGCAAAAGTTTGGCTTTTGCTTCTGCACAGCAAACAGTTCTCTCATGTTTTAACAAGCTAGCTCTCTGTCATTTCTCACTGCTCTTTCCTCTCGTGTTTGTCTGCCCTCCATCTCACACTCACTCACAAAGCAACACACTCCTGACAGCTCACCTCCCGTCAGATGAAACTCTGCACGTCTCATCTTTCATTCACAAAATAATAAAACTCAGGGGTAAACTTTTTCAGAGTTTGAGAAACAGCAGGTACAGTGTGATTGGGTGAGTCTGACACTCGGTGAATGAGAGTTGGCAGCCCTCAGTTAGAAGCCTGAAGTGCCGTTGTCTACAGTACAGCATGCACATGGTGTATTAATAGTCAGGTAGCCAGTGTGTCTGGGGCACAATGTGTTTGAGTAAAAACAGGGAGTGCACAAAGACTCACAAACCATCTGGTGAAATTACAGCCGCTGGATATCTGTGTTTATATGAATAATAGCGACCAAATTATAGTCTAATTCATTTACTTCTACACTAAATTACAGCTGTTGCATGTCAAAATACAACAAATACTGATATAGAGAGAGCCAATGTGGAACCAGAGCTTCCTACTTCTGTTATGGAAGTAAAAGCAACCCATTAAAAATGACATTTGTAATAATACAAATAACAAACTGTGGTTTGCTTAAAATAAGGAACACAGCAATAAAAACGATAAAAGATCTAATTGTATTGTTTATTCAGTATTTCTGTTCTTTTTTTAAGCTTCATTTAACATACATTATTTCCCATGACACCCACACCAGCACAGGTTAAACATCACCAGTTAAAGAGGCAAATCCAATGAACTTAGACAGCAGAGATTATGGCTAAAAAAATTAGATAAACTACCATTTTACAGTGTTGGTGCACATAAAAAACTAAAGTATCACAATGTTAGTATCTGTTTTGCCATGCTGGTGCAATTTCTTATGGGTACTGTAGTGGTTTTGAATGCTAACGAAGCGTTTGCCGCTTAACTTTGTTAAAATCATGAAGGTTTTAGTGTCTAACAGAGAGAACTGTAATTGGAGTAAATTATGGGAACATGTTTTTATTTTTCTCAGAAGAACTGATGATCGAAAGGCTGAAAGACAGATTTGGTTTGTAACAGATATAAGTGGGACAAAAGCTCCTCCTCACGTGCAGCTCTCTGTTGTGGTTTAGTTATGAACCAGTTTCAACTAAGCAGTTGTTTGACCCGATTTCTGTTTAGGTCTTATTTTGAAAAGTAATGCATATATTTATTGCAGATTTAATCAAATCAAATGAGAACAACAGTAATTTGATTTATGTTTTAAGAGGGTTTTATCATCCCGCTCTAATCCAGTCTGGGCAGACGCGTCACATGACAACGTCATGCTAAGACGTTAGGCCTTCAGAAAAAATGTCAATCCAAAGACGCTGTAATCCTCCATGAATCAAACCAAAGACAAAGCATGAGATCAAAAACTGACCATGAAATTTATGACATATTATCACAAAAATATGCAAACCTACGTGAGTCTGTCAAGTTATTTTATTAAAAATCATGTTAATTTGAGTTCAAGTTAATATGAAAAACAAACATTTAACATTTAATTTATTCTTTGTCAAAACTGCCTACATTGAGGTGTGTAAAACAGTGATGATTAACTTAATTCAGGATCTTTTTTAACAGTTTAGCCGTTGGAAATGTAACTTCTGGTATGAGTTATGAAGTCAGAGGTTGACTGATGATTAAGTAGGATGATGGCAGGACATCTCTCACCAAAGATGGTTGAGTTAAAAATCAGGACAAATACAAAAGGCAGCTCTCAGTGGGCTCGAGTATGAACAGTGACTAGACCAAACGTGGGCTAAGCATGACTCATGTAATTGCACATTAATGACTCGGTATAATTATGGGTGTGGAGCTGAGCTGTGAGCCAGACGCAGTATAAGATCCAAAAGCACTCAGGTTTTTTTTAATTTCACGTCTCTGAAATATCTCCTGAGGAAAGCATTTCAGTGCAGCGTTTTCTTGGCAGATTTCATTCCTGCTGTCGGGTTTTTTTGTGGAAACTTAGCGTAAACAGAAACAAACAATGACACTGAAGTTCTGATCCCATTGTCAGATTATTGTTCCTATATGCGCATCCCTGATGTCCTGCTTCAGATCTGAGGCTTTGATTGAACTGTAACACGGTTACCTGTGTGGATTAACAGTCTCAGAGAGTCACCTGAGGCTATGCTGACAGATGCTGAAGATTAGCCTGCTGTGGCCGCAGAGCAGTTCAGACCTCTTAGCAGTGTCGTCCAAACTAAAGCTAATGCAACACAAAGCTCTTTTCATTTAATGGTGTCAATACCAGTTTAACTTGCTTGCAAATTACAGCACGAGCAAAGAAGAATAGCTGATTAATGACCTGATTGTCCTACAGATGTATAATTTGCAACAATTTTGATGATTGATGTAACTTAATTTTTGCTGATTTTTTCAGAATCAAAATTTTTTTCTGCCTCTCTTTGTCATATAACACTTTCAAGTGAATACATTTTTTGTTCGGCCTTTTGTTCAGGGAAAAAACAAGCTAGCTCAGCACATCATCTTAGACTTAACTGACAAAATTAAATATTACATAAACCAATTGAAAAAAATAAATGGCATTGTAACCAAAAAAAAGATTTAGTTGATGGTTGTAGCCCTGATTTGAGGCTTTTCAAAAGAAAAAATAAACAAATGTTAAGCAAGCACAGCTCCAATGATGACCAATATTATGGTTCATGCTGTGGTTTGGAAACAAAAGCTTTCGGCAGCAAATGCTGCAGCGATCTGGGCCAACGGTCACACATCCTTCTGTTCAGAGACCCACAAGTTCGTCTGTGTGAACCAACAAAATGAGAATTTGCCTGAAGACAACTTCCCACCTCAAGTGTCAAAACACCAATCACACAAAGAGGAAGCCAAAATGTACAAGTGTGAGTCTTTCTTTGTATGAGTCATGTTTGACTCGAACACCACAGCTCCATCCGCTCAGTGCTGCTGTGCTTGTTGAAACAAATTGCTCTGCAACACAAAAGAAAAATGCTCACATGTCTTAAATATACAGACCCGCTGCCTGATGAAAGATGCTTTCTCCTCTCATCAACCGAACAAGAGACGGCTCAAAAAGTAAGCTACAAAAATAAACATGAACTCCCATCATTCTGGAAGGCGATTTACATGTTGCAGTTCAGCTTTGATTTGCCCCCAAACTAGAAAGAGTCTGATGAGCATTACCTGCTTTTTATACTCTGCTCAATTAAAATAAGATCACACTCACCTACTTTGAGGATGAGGTGTGAGTCTCTAATGTTGCAGCAAAATCATGTTGTCTTGGTTGGATATTTTGTGTGAAAAAAAAAAGAGAAAAGTGTTGCAGCATCTGGCTCACATTTGAAAATGATGGGGTAAAAATTCTTATTCATGCTCCGTCCCATGTAAATAATTGAATTCTGGCAACCAAAATAGGCCCAGCACTGGAACCACAGCTAGGCTGCATTTTCAATCTTTAATTACTCTGTGGAAGAATAAGCTGGGACTTTGAAAGAGTGCCAGTTTATCAAGACATAAAACACACTTTCAACTGAGAGAACACACAATTAGCAAAAGCCCAATCTCTCACATCGTTTGGACGTGGGACAAAGATCACTAGCGAAACTTCTGCAGCTAAAAATGGCTTTTTTAATATGTCTGCCAAACCCCTGTTCCCTTCCTCACTGCATAGCCTTTCCCCAATTCTTTCCCTGTGCTGTAATTCTCCAAGAATGTGTGGTTTCTAAAGACTGCAGTCTGGCTTTCCTGAAAGGTCCAGAAACAACACAAGACGCTGGACGACTGGCGCTCCACCCTGCGCTCCAGATTTAACTTTACCTCCTCTTTGCTGGGGTCTCAAGAGAGGCATTAGCATTGGTTGTGAGCAAATTAAGAGACAAGTTAAGAGACGGCATTGGCACATTAGCTTAAATGAACCTTTGATAGTGATAAGAGATGAGGCAGAGAGCTCTAACTGATGGTACTGTATATGCATGTAAAAGCATAAAGTAAAAAAAGAAAACAATGTGCTATGAAAAGCTAGAGGCCGGCGGTCGCGGCGGTGCATCCAGCACTAAAAGAGAAGCCACTATCAAAAAAAACCCACCAAGCGGCAGATGTTTCCAGCTGCTTTTGCACTGCAGGTCTAAGAAAACTTGTCATAAAGCCTCTTGTGGTCAGCAAGTAACACATTGTGAAACGAAACCACACTAAACAAAAGCAGAGGCTGCAGCAGTAAGCAGTCATCTTCAGAAAGGCTGTGTGGAGATGTCTGTCTCACACACACGCACACACGCACACACACACAGATGTGGCAAGGTCAGTCGGAGCTTGTTAGATGCACACTGTAAAAGCAGGAAGCCACAGCGTCACTCCTCATTGACACTCACACAGGAGCGTCAAGAGCAGAAGAAACCAAAGTTACTACGAGAAAAATCCAGCAAACTGTAAACTGCTTTAATCATACGACAAAAGCAGTCATTATGTCCTATTAAGCCTCGTGCAACGGAGATCTTTTCTTTCATTGACAATTAACTACACCGATCAGAGCATTCAAACCTTTAATTAGAAGTGTTTCAGCAATATATTATTTCATTTTCAAACACTGGGAAGGCTCATAAGATAAAGATTAAAGAAGAGCGGTTAAGTTGAAGCAGCTGAGGCCAAAACATTCTGGGTTTTCTTCACATACTGTAACCCAATATCATTGTTTTGTTGGACCTTTTTTTGGCCTGTAAAACACCCATTTCTCTTTGTTCGTGCCTCTAGTCTGTAGCGCAGGCTTTTCTGAGTCCAAGCCGAGATATTTTCTCAGATTTGACAAAGCTTTTCAGAGCCTCAGCAAACATTACTGAACTATTTTCACAGGCTGAGAAGTTCTCAACTGATTTTTGGTTTGAAAATCTGCAGACTTCCCTTTTGAAGTTTTGGCTGTGTTCAACACTGTGACACAAACTTCACTACAGCTGACAGAAACACAGAAGTCCTTTTTTCAGGCAAAAAAAAAAAAAAAAGACAAAGCCTCAGCTCTCAGATGTGAGAATTCGCTGCTCTCTTTGTCTAATGTGACAGTAATTTTTTATGGAGGGTTGTTTTACGTCTCATTTCCACATAAATCTGCGTTGGTGTGCCAGTCAACCAGAAGTCCAATTATTCGGTTTCCTATGGAAACCTACGTGATAACTCTGAAAAATTTTTGCAGCTGATTTCAGATGGACTGAAAAGCATAAAATGACCTAGCTTGCAGAGACAATGCCATATTTAGGTTAAATTACTTGCACATTAGCTTTGTGACATACAGAGTACATGCACCATAGTTAAAACGTCTCATAACAAACTATTTTGCAAAAATTACCTTAAACCTGTGGTGCCATTTCTATTGTAATACTCCGATGCAGCATAAGGCACCGTAGGAGACGACGTTATGAGACTTAAAGCTGTTAAACACCTCTAAGGATCCCTCATTCTCTTATACTCACTGTTTAATTCTGTGTGATGAATCTGAAAACTCCTGCAGAGACAGCGTCGGACACCCAGGAGGCGGCGGCGGCGTCTCTGCAGGTTTTCCCGCTGAGTCTGAGAGCGGAGCGGCCACGCAGCCGTCCCACTCACCCACCCAATCACTTGATTAAACAAATTATCATCATCAAAGTAATCAAGCTTTGCACCCTGCCTGCCCACTTCTATTACACCATGTAAAACCGGTTTAAGCAAAGCATGGAAACGCTACAGATTATGAGTGGAGCTGTGACCTTGAGCTGATGTCACTGTCGAGTGGGCTTATTTTGGGGAGGGCGGAGGAAAAAACTGGAGGGCTGGAAAGAAAATGTGAAAGCAAGAGATAGATTGAGATAGTGAAATCTGAAAAGGGAGGGGACAAGGAGCGCAGTGTAAAAGCTGCTTAAAGTCAACTTTTATGTGATTTTGATTCGATGCTAATAGTGTGTTAAAAACCTTTGCGCATGTTCACTTTTAAATTTCCAAACTCAGAGCAAAGCGAAGCCTGAAACCTCAGTGAACCATGCAAAACAGATTTCCAGTAAAGCGGTCAAAGGGTCAAGCGTGTACCTGACTGCGGACATGACACAGTCTGACTGGCAGCCTCTGTTTGTTTAGAGACCTCTCCCTGAAATTTTCCACCCATCAAGAGGGCCGTGCAGTCGCGCCCGAAAGGAGAGTGCCGGCAATGAGCGTGTCAGCGGTATTTGCATTTAAAATCAAAATGGATTCCATCTGACACGGTTTCTCTGGTCTAAAGCCTCTCCGGGGCTGAATAATAAACCCAATCCCTCGGCGTAATGGAGGAGTGACTGCTGGGGCGCTGAACGCCGCGTGTTGCTCAGCTGAAAGGCTTTACAGTCGGCGTTCAGAACACAGATGGCTGTTAACAGAGTGCATTAGTAAAGATTAACTCGCCTGGTAGAATCGCCACATTAGTGCCTGTGATCATGTTAACAACCACGGCAGAGAGACAGTGTGTGGTATGATAAGGATTGCAATCTGACCCGAGGGGCTGCACGGTTAATTGTGTGTGTCAAATTTGCTTGTAGAAATGAATTTTTTTAAAGAATATTTGCAACATCAAAATGTCATAACATGGAGATTATCCACCAGAGTTAATTACAGCAGTCAAGATGTTGAAAGATGGCAACTAATTAAGCAAGTTATGTTATTCTAAAGTAGTTATAATTAAGTTTGTACATGATTTAGCCTTTAAACTCATGATAGAAATGACTTATTTTCCATTTATGTGTGATAAACTAGTGCTGGAACGATTAACTGATGAACTGAAAAATATAAAACTAATCTAATTACTGATTACAAGTACTGGTGACTTTAAAAATGTCAATCATTTAATCGTTAAAACTTCAGGAATGAAAAGATATACTGCTTTACTTTATCACTGTGATTGAAAACTGGATTTTATTGGCTTTAGGAAATTGTGACAGACATTGAAAGTGAGGCTATTTATAGAGAAATGAACCATTTCTTTCTCTTATCCACTAGCTTAAATAACAGAGGTTCTGACAGTCCAGTGAGGAATAAAACAACAGTATTTTATTAAAAGAAAATAATTAAACCGAGAAGTAAAATAAAAGATACCTTTGATATGTTTCATATGGAATTGAATGTGGTCTATTTGTTTTGCAAAGATCATGTACTGCGGCTATTTGATGAGTCATTTGAGAATCTTTAATAAAGTGTCCGTGCAGCTAAATATTTTAGCGTCTTAGCCAAAGTTTGGGACACAATCTCATTATATCGCATTACTTTTTCTCTCAATACCTTATTGATACTGTGGTGGTAAACATTTTTATTGAAACATGCAGATGCAATTTGTTGATCTGTCTTAACACAGTCACTATGTCATTGCATATAAACTAATATTATCTGCTTTTATTGCAGTTTAGCTTGTTGCCAGCGGATGACTCTTTTACAACAGAGTGATTTCACATGTGATTTCACAAGTATTATGTAACGTAGGCATGCTTTATCTTGACACTGACGTTATCATGGGCAACAAATCGTAACAGCCGTTTTGTAAGTTATTCTGTAATTACTGACCTTAATTCTTCGTGCAAGAATTTATATAAGAAATGAGATAGCTGATTCATATCTGACTTAAGAAACATGGCAGCAAGTTTCTTTGCTGATGCAGTTCTCTGAGTTATCCTAAGTTTTTTGTGGGGAGGACACAGAGGATAGTGTTTACTTTTTTCTCAGCAATAATGACGCTAAGAGGAAAGGATTCATGTAAAAACTCCATTAAACTCGACTCCAAATATTTTAATTTCAGTGCACAGCCTTGTGACTTATATTATTTTGCCCCCTATTTCACCATCGTTAGCTCATCCAGGATTTAAAATGTGACTCACTGTCTGGACTGGTTTGATGATGTGGTCACAGTTAAGATTTTTCAAACATCAGAAGTTTGCCGCAGCATCTGGATACGGATCTGGGGTCTTGACATCACGGTTCCTCCAAATTAAAATAAAGAAATGAAGCAAACCTCAGTAAAGTCACCACTTTACCGCTGCCTTTGAAATCAAACAAGGATATGAAAGTACCACTCAAGACTCAAGTCTTAATTTTTTGCCAGGAATATGGGGACGGATGCACATTTTTCTTAGCATGGAAAAAATGGATTATTATTAAATTACAGGTTATGTGCTCAGTAGGAAATTATTAAAGGCTGGAAGCATTTAGGAGTCCGCCGAGACTACCCACATGGAGACCAGGATGGAAACACATCAACTTCCTGGTTTTTTGTGTGTGTGTGTTTCTCTCTCAATATCTGTCAAAAATGAATATTCATGAGAGTCAATTGGAGCTTTTAAAGTCACTTCTTTTCACCGAAATTAGATGAGTTTGCACACCAGCATGCATTTAGAGGAAAAAAGTGCTATGTGCAATGTGGGGAGCTCGCTAATGAATTCCCCTCTCCAGCTCATCAGCTTCCCCAAACACCCTCTGGAGTCTCAAAGGTTTCTCATGAAAACAGCTCTAAATTAAGTGACTGCATGGAGTATAATTTGCGGTTGGTGATACACCCTGCATAGAAAGCATTATTTACACGCTTTAGCTCATTCGGTGCAGTTTTGACTCAAGATTGGGAGAAATAATGGAAAAACCAGACATCAGAAGTTCGTTTTTCTGCTTGGAGGAACGCCAGTGCAGATATCAATTTGGCGCCTTTCGGAGACGATAAAGCGTGCTCGTAAATATGAGTGAGCACAGATGTGTTAAATGTGCCGTGCCGTCTTTCCACAGCAATCTTGGGAGTTACATGGAAAAAAAAAAAAACTAGCTGACATCATGGCTTCGCATATCTGCCTTTTTGTGTGTTGATAGTTTACAGATGGAACACGTTTGGCTGTGAGATCGTTGTCTACTCAGCAGAACAAAGTCAAGAAAGGCAGTTTCACAAGCAGCATACGATTTCATTTCATCCTTTGACGAGACGACCAACAAAACCTGAACTGACCACAACTACGCTAATGATATTTAATACAGAGGATAGAAAAAAGCATGTATGTTTCATTTTACTGTGTTAACAAAGGGGAATGAGTACAATGACTAGAGTGATAAAAGCACTGCTAGACTTTTTTTGTCTTTGTAATGATGGTTTCGGTCTGACTGATGCGGTAAGACCAGACTTCTCTGAGGGTGACGGGACGAGTCCCGCCCTACCTGATATATCAACTGTTGCCTAAAAGAGGCAACAGTGGTGACACCAGCACCTTTCTGAAGAGTTTTCAACTAAACTAGCTCAAAGCAGCTGCACAAAATGAGCTGCAATGTTCTGAAAAAAGATTCTGGGCCCAGATGCTTTTACTCTAGGGGGCGCATGCTTATAATTACTTTTTGATAGTTTATAGACTATAAAATTAATCTACTAATTGATAAAAGATCTATTTGTTCATTAATAATGACAATAATTAGTTGCAACCTAACATTATATAACATTACTGACAATGTAAATAACTAGGGATGTTAGTGGATGTGCAGAATCATCAACTAGTCAGCTGAATGTTGCATCCTTGCTAGTTGTCACAAAATACTACTTTCTCAGTCACAAGTTATTATTTTATTAAAAGCGCAATATGTAGAAATTGTCGACCTGTTTAGGTTCATTCAAAAACAGAGGGAAGCCTGTTAACAGGATAACAAGTAACGTCTGCTTGACTCATTTGTTTGCCATAACTTCTAGCTAGCAAGCTAACTTCGTTAGCCTTGCAGCTAGTGGCCCGTCTTGAGTCGGCCTTGGCTACCAGGGGAATGGTTTGTGTTAACACGACAGGTAATATCAGCACAAAGAGACCAGTTTGATAATTAATATGGAAAATAAGGGCGAAAACATTAACTTTCTTAATTATCTGAGTTTTATTAATTTTTTGGACTAAAATAACTTGTAAGAAGTGGCTAAAATGATTGGAAGGTAAAACTTCTGTTAAAATATCAGGAAAATTCAACTAGTTAAGAACGTTCCTATGGTCAGCCACAATAAAACAGATTCTAGTGCCATTTTATTTACTAAAAGTGACATATGTACGTCAAAGCAATGCTTTTCAATGAGTATAGACTCTTTTACTATTTGTTTTTCATTTTGCAATAAAAAGTCTCAGCTCTCACAACACATCGGTGAATTCTCACACTAAAAAAAGGGATGATAGTTTGATGGGAACATACTTCACTAATAGGGTCTTTTCCTTTTTAAAAGCACAAATAGTTTTTTTGCACAGTAATTAGAAAGTGAACAGTACAGACAGGTCTCTTAAAACTCTTACACACTGTTACCAAAGCAGACCAGTCCAGCAGTCACATACCAAATACAATTAGTTGCACTCTGCTTAACACGTGGGATTGTCTTCGTCATTTCACCCCCTGCCAAGTTAGACACTTTTCACACCTCACACAGCAGAGCTCCAGACAGGTCCTGTCTGGCTTGGGAACACCAAAAGTGAGACAGGGTTCACACTCTTCCCCCCCAATTCCTTTCCCTTCATCTCTCTCTCTCTCTCTCTTCTTTTTTCTTCCTACTGAGTGAAACTGGAAGGCAGCAGGCAGTAAAAAAAAAAAAAAAAAGTAGGGAAAGAAAGGAAGAAAACAGACGTCCTGACACAGGGGTTTTCCCCATTTCTCTTTGTCACAACCACAATCCCCTTCACAGCAGTCCTGCCAAGGAAGTTTCCATTTGCTAAGCTAATTAAATAGAAGAAAAGGAGGAAGAAAGAGGGTGGGAAAAGAGGAAGAAAGGGGAAAAAAATGAATGCTCCCGGTTTATAACGTCTAAATATTTTCATCCAGATTGCCACAAGCACATGATGAGGCTTTTGTTGTCCACTGTTGCAGCCTGTAACAGTCTCCAAGCTCAGGTGGCTGCAGCCCAACATAAACCAGTGCTGCTGTCACCGGTTTTTGCTGCAGCCACATCTCCCTAATGTGTTTTCCCCATGCCCTGGTGGCTGGGATGACAGGGTATTTTAAACATGGCTATAAACTCCCCACACACACACATACAGACATAAACCCTGTGACATTAAAAAAAAGGCACAGATACACAAACCAGTACACACAAACGCATGCACAGTCAACAGAGTCGGACTATTTGTGAGTCTTTACTAGTGTGCACAAGTCCTTGCCAAAGTAAAAGCCTCTTCCAACTCGTCAACAAGTAAGAGGAGGAGGAGGAGGAGGAGGAGGAAGAGGGAGAAAAGCAGCTCCTTTCAAACACACATACGTCCTGCAGATGTTCGCAAATTCAAAGCAAGCACTCACATCTTCAGAGAAGGGAAAATGTTTTGAAAAAAAAAAGGGGTGTATCTTGTGAGAAAAAAGGAAAACTATATTCTTTCCCCCTTCATTCCTTCCAGCTGCCTGTGAGGGAAATATAATGCCACTGTTCTCAAGTGAATCCAGACACTTTGGTAAAGCCAGGCAGCATCTTTGACCACGCTGGCAAAAAGAGATGTGGCAAAGAGGCGGGGGGAGCAACGTAGAGAGGGATGGAGAAAAACAACGCAGGGGGAGGCGAGAAACCATGTGTGTGAATTTGTGTTTATCTACTTGTGCGTATATGTGTGTGTGCGTGCGTGTGTGTGTGTGTGTGTGTGTGTGTGTGTGTGTGTGTGTGTGTGTGCTTGCATGGCGACAAAACAGGAGCTCATGCGTGGACACAGATGGATTCAGGGGAACAAAAAAGGGGGGTGGAGGTGGTTGCTGTTTTGCTTTCAGTGGTCCAGCAGCCCCTGCCTCCTGCCTTCTGTAGAGTCCATTAGTGATTGCATAATGCTTGGCAGACAGAGCCCGAGTGAATGCAACCCCCTGAAGGGTCGCACACCAGCAAGGAGGTGGGTTGCTCTGCAGAGCAAGAAACTCGATGTTCCCATGTGTGTCAGTGGCGGATTTATTAGAAAAATGGAAAAAAAAAAAAAAAAGGAAAGCAGTGGCTTTTTTTTCCCAGTCAGACATAACACAAGCAGTTTCGTGCAGAGAAGCTCGTTGGGTCGTCAGTTTGACGAATTCTAGGTTATTGCAAAATAAAAGAGCATCATTAAATATACAGCAGCAGAAGGCTGCAGTCGCAGCACGGCATCTGGCCTCTGCCTCTGTGTGGCACTACAGCCTTTCATTTCTCTGATCTATCATCACCCTCTTACAGCTTAACTTTTATTACATTATTTATTCGGTCATTTCTAGCCCTGCATATTATTCCTTGATGTCCTTTACACTTCCTCCTCTTGCATACAGACTGAAAAAGAGGGCAAATATTTTGTTCTGAAACTGCAGACAGACGCTTTTATTTATTCATCATCGAGTACCTTGGAAGTGAAGTGCTTAAGATGAGCCATATTGCTTTTATCTCTGGAGAAAGAAGAGAAAATTTTCAGTTTGCACCTCTAATACAGGCTCTAAAAGCCTTGTGCTTTGCATTCAGTTTAGTGGCCTTGATGAGGATATCAGGAAGATTAAAAAGCATTAGGAGCAGTTAAAACTAATGTGCTTTTAAGATTCATATAGCCTTCAGATAAGTGTATGCAAAAGTAAATACTCCTGTAGGTTTTTTTTGTTCTTTTTCCATCTAAGAGTAAATGACGCGTGCATTTTTTTCCTGGTTTTTGTCTGGAGAAACGTGAGAGACATCGTTAAGTTTGAAGGGAAGGTCAGCTTTTGAGTCTGTGTTGTTCTTTTCACTATCAGCAGATCAGCAGATACGAACCAACATTTAAGTCAGAAAATGAAACTCAAATACCTCTGTGGGACATCAATAGTACATCCCTCACTATACACAGGCTTGCACCTTTTCCCTTCACTCGAAAAGCCATCAAAGGCTTTAAGTTGAAGTCTTGTATTTGGTGCCTTGGCCTTTTCACCCTTGAAATAATATAAAGGGATTTTATCAGGCTTAGCACGTCTTTTCTTATTGACTATTTGAGCGCAGTTTATCACAGCGATTCGACCTCAGTTGCTCTTTCACGAAAAGTCTAAGACAGCTTTCGCCTTGCATCATCCTCATGAATGGGGTCGGTCCATAACAAACACCCCGGAGGAAAAATAAGTATTCCTTTGTAGGCTCAGAAAAATCCCTCAAACTTGAACACAGACATTCCATGGAATTTTGAGTCTCTTCCTCCTTCATCCTCCCATTTCCCTCTGACTCTCTCTTTCTCTCAGCCTCCTTCTTCCACCACACTTCGGTTTTCTTCAACCGTCCTTGGGAGCCGTTCTCATACCAAATCCAGCACTCCTCCTACTGACATGATCCTCTAAAGTCCAGCATCAGAGTGTGAGACAGCACTCAGAAAACCCCCCATCTGTAAATCACAGATGTACAGGGAGGTGAACAACACCCACGTTTCCCACTAAAACATGACACAAATTACAGACCACAACATCTGGTGAGCGGCGTTCACCAAAACACGGCGGGGACTGGCTGAGCTTCTACCGCCCAGCTAAACTTCCTCCATGTTCACAAAAGTTCTTTGATGCAGAGGAGTGGAAAAAACAGAGAGAAGATAGCAGAGCGTTGCAGTTTCACATTCACTATTTTGACCTCGTCTAATGATAGATATGAAAACAACAAACCAGCATGGCCAAACATTCTGCAAAAACAGTATTTTACTTTAACTAGAGGCTTCAACATGTGCAGAGACCTCACATGCTGCATCAGTGTAAAAGCATTAATAAGCTAGGAAAAAAAAAACAGAAGTGAGGAATGTAAATACTTTACGGACAAAAAGCACAACCACTTTACACCTTTGAGTGGCGAAATCAACTCTGTTCTCTTGTTTAATGATGAAATAATTACTTCTTGAAGACCGGGGGCAGTGAATTTTTATCTGAAAGTTTTCAAAGAGTTTTACTACTGTACCATCATGACGTGACGTGACGGGGTAATTAAAGCACAGACAGATGTGCCTGGAGCAAGTTATCAACCCACTTGTCAACACAAGCGCCAATATTGAGAATCAATGTCACATGTCAAGTTCCAGTGAGGCCTTTAGGCGACGCAAATAAAAGGGGAGGTAGATATCGATCGGGTTATAAGTGTGTGTGTGTTTGTGAGTGCATGATAGGTCCGTGTAGATCAACTAGACAATATTCATGATCAAGTATCTCATTTCTACCACCTCCTTGCAATGGATTACTTCATATTTTGCTCAAATAAACCGATTGTTATAGTATGAATGATGCAGAAAATGCCATATATTTACATCTCCTGCTACCCGGTGTTGTGTTGTTGTAAATGCTACCCTAGTGTAACGTTTCATTGTCGTAAACACTGTGTGATTTAACTCTAATGGACATTTTCAGGCTGTTATTTGTGGTAGTTCAGCACCGTACAATTGTTACTCAGTGTTCACTATAGGCCAGACATGATTAAGTTAAAGTTCAATAAGCAAGTGTCGTGAACAGATACACAGCCCGTTAGTAAAACCAGACTGTATGGAAAAAAAAAAAAAAAAAAAAACATGCAGAAAAACCGTCCTCTTGAGGGTGATCTCATGCAAAACAATGACTCATTAAAACAACAGTGTCTGAATCAGCTAATTGGACAACAGAGAGGGAGGCACAGTGCCAGGCGACAAGTCACAACCCACAGAGAAACAACAGGAGGGGGACAGTAATGACAGGGGCTGCACATGAATGTGCCAAAATCTGTCATTCCTACAACCCGGCCAATTTGCAGGGTGATGCACACTCAAGTCAGGAGGCAGGACACTGGCATGAGCCAAGAAAACGACGGATCGAAGAGCAAAATATGGATCCAAAAGCCAGATTGTTTCTAAATAATAAGAAGGAGAAACTGACAATGAAAGTCAGAAGTTGGATATTGTTCAGTGATTGCAACCGAAGAAGAAAAAGAAGGAAAAAAAAAGATTTATCTCCATTGAGGTGAATGGCTCTGAAAATGATGACAGTTCCTCCATAATGCTTTCATTTTAAGTGAGCACAGACCTGCACGGCTGTCTAGGAATCGACACCATCAAAACAAATCACTGTAATACAACTAAAATACTGTTATGGAGGTGCTTTGTGTTCCCTAATAGTCAGTGTGCTGATCATATCCTTCATTCCAAATGTCATATGGTCTGTAACTTCGCATTTTAAGTAACATATCCAAAGTATCCCTCTAAAGTCTATCTTTACTGGTGATACAAGTACTTATAGCTTTGATAATTAAGATTTAAGGGACAAATACAAGCAAGTCGAATAACTTCATTTGGAGAAATCCCTTTAAAGTGCTGCTACATGTTACAGAAACACAAAACTGAGGCTGAATGCCTATTTAGAAATGCACATTGGTCTCTGCGGGCTCTGACCTCTTCGTGCATATTCCACTATCTTAAATTGCATAAAGGAAATTGCTATGGACGAAGTCTGCAAAGTGGCAGCAATGGGCCTGTCAGACACGGAGTCAGTGGACAAACAGTCTGACTTCTCGGCAAACTACGAATTAAACGTGTCTCGCTGTTTATTCTTTTATACTAGAGCGGCGATTTTTTTTTACCCAACATCAAAACACACACACACAAGCACGGAAATTTGCATATTTTCTGATGGTTTTCCTCAAACAAAGTGTAAAAAAATAAGCAGCAGCGTCTGGTCCGTACGTGGACTTAAGTCGCGTTTCTCTCCCGCAGCTACCAACCCGTTTTAAGTTTGCTTTCCAAAGAAACTTACCGTTTCCCCGGAGAGGAAGACGGTCAGCCCGAGGGTCAAAATTATCCAAACGTTCCTCATTATTCCTCTTTGTTAATTTAAAGCGCGTCGTTACGGGCGAAATGTCAAATCTTTCTCCTTCTTCTCCTTCTTCTTCTTCTTCTTCTTTCTCCCTCTCGCTTTTTCTCGCACCCTTCGCTCCAACTCCTGCCGCTTCTCTCTCTCAGGAGTGGGATCCCACCGGATACGTGTTGCGTTTTGGTTATTCCTCCCCCCCTTCTCTCCAGGCACTTCTTCTCTCCGTTTTTTTTAGCCCCCCCTCTGCGTAAATCTGACTAAAAAAAATATAAACAAATAAGCACGGGTTAATTGCAAAGTCCTCCCCGCGCGCTCCTTGTGTCTGTGAAATCCGCACGAGACACTGATCTCGCTCCTCTCTCTCTCTCTCTCTCTCTCTCTCTCTCTCTCTCTTTCTCTCTCGCGCGGCGCTCGCTTGAAGTAACTAGGACTAAGTGTGGGGAGGCACGAGCACGACTCCGCTGAGCGCGTGCGCTTCTTTCGGCCATGTCACCGCGAGACGGGGGGAGAACTTGCGACAAAGTAGCAGAAAAAAGCTAAGCCAATAATAACAAGGCAATCAAAACAAACCAATTACGTTGTCTATTGACGCACAGCAAGTCCGTATATATAGGAACGACTACTGATTATCGTGTTTTTCCACGAGGGAGGTCGGGTAACAAACTGCATGGGGAAAAAAAAAGCCTCACAGCTAATTGAGCCATTTATCTCCACGTCGAGATAACGATCATTAATTGCAGCCTAATAAGGATGCCACTATTTCACTCAGTCACTGCACAAAATAGCAATCAAGCCTCATATTTGTTATGCAGGAATGATATTTTGAACACATCTATTCATAGTCGCTCACTGCTGCCGTGTTCAAACAATCAATGCAGTTCTTTTTTTCACATGTGAATAGAGCCCAGTCCATTCACTTGTAAAGATATAATGGAAGAGACGGAATTATTGAACACGGAAAGGAAATATATGTTTTATCATCACAGAGACCCACAGTCCCGCTGAGTTCATGCATTTATGGGCAAAGTCTCCCCCTGCTGGTTTTAATGAATAACTTCCTCCATGATCAACTGAGCATTATGAACACATTAAAGAATTATCTAAATGTATCTTTTCTTCACATTTTCATTTGAAAATCAATTTAATGTGTTTTAAACCTGTAAGCATTAAATCTTGTAGACTTATGCCCTCATTCAAATGATGGCAAGTTTCCACCTTCTGCCCATCTTTATCTCTGTTTAAGTGTTTGCACAGAATAATTGGTTAGATGTTTGAATCATTTGAGTTCATTTTTAAGGGTTTCTGTAAAAACATTAGCAGACTGGCTGTCTCACTGTCACTGGTTGTACTGGCCTCAAGAAACTGATCAGAAGGAAGTTAAACGTCCTTACCCCAATGGCGGACTCAGGCAAAAAAAAAGATAAAAAGAGCAACAGCTGCATGTTTCACCTTTTCTACACAGGAAGGGCAACCTGAAGGACACGTCACGTTTTCTCTGCCCAAAGCCAGAGGTGTTTCACTTGTTTGCCAGATAAATCTGAAGCGCTGTAGCACTGTGTTGCTATAGGTTTTTCAAAGTAAAAAGTAAACTCTAAAGGTAATGCAAATTTTCACTTAATATTGTACAATGGGCCAAATGTAAATTTATCTTATCTCTCAACCCATCACAAACATGGACACTCACAAAGAGATAAAATTCAAATAAATGCAAAAAACATAACTTTACATATATACTCTGCAGTGTTATCAGAGGTGAAATGCAACTAAGCACATTCCTCAAGGACGGCCATTAAATAAAAATTTGAGGTACTTGTACCAGTCCATTTTATGCAACTTCACACTTAATTTATACCTCAGAAGCAGAAATTGTACTTTTTACTCAGCTGCGGATTAAACTACCCAACAGTATATAAGGTAGTTCAAATAAGTTCAATATTCAACAGCTATAACAGTAAAATATAACATTCATATTAATGAAGCAGTAATATTAATTCAAAAACATCATATATAATTGTAAAGGGCTGTCGTGAACCATTTAACAACACAATAAAAAAAGTCTGTAATACTTCTTTATACTTCACAGTTTGTAAAATAAAACCTGCAAGCTCAGACCTGAATGTTCAGACTTTTAAGCTTTAAAGAAACATTTTCGTAATAATCACTTTACTTAAGGAGACTACTTGGGCATTTTCTGTACACTTTAATCAGCTTTAAAACGTGCAACTATTACATGATTTAGGAGGCAATTATTCAATTAATTTTAAAGCAGTGTGATTTTTCCACACATCGTTTAAACCCTCAAATGGTCTGCTGACGACAAACTTTCCAGCACAACCTTGCACTGCACAGTCAAATTTCCAGATGACTAAAATCCAGTCAGAGCAGTGCACAACAGCATTTTTCCCAGAACCTTTTGAAAACCACTAATCCGACCCGTTAACAGTCCGTCCTTTGTGCACAGTAAACCCTAAAACTGTCCTGATCACAAGTGCTGCCAAACTAAATTCCTTAGACACCCCTGCGCCGCCACATTGCCCGCCGGTCCTGCAAGGTGTCTTTCTTCAAAGACTCTCAGATGTGTAAAACACAGACTAAGGTTTAAAGTAATTATTATTATTATTGATGTTTAAAAATCTTAAATATATAGCTCGGTCCATGTGAATATGCCCTACTTGCCTTAAAGCTAGATGTAAGTACAAAAACACTAAACTGCTGAGTTTAACCACATGATATCACACCTTTGACACAATTAAACCAATTAACTCTTAACACATTGAGGTGGAAAGTTATGTTATTTACAGCTAAATTAAAAAGCTTAAGTAATTATTGCCACCGCTGGATCTCTCATTTTGTAAAAGAAAAAAAAAACTGAGGAATTTTAAAAGGCAAATTAAATCAGTGTTGACTCACAAAAATATTTCTATAATGAATCATAATGTGCATCTTTCATGTGGAGACTTAAGTGATGTTCAGCATCAAGCAAAACTGACGTCAAAACAATTCCAGTGTATTAAATGTCACTTTAAATAGCTTCAGTTTGACTTGTTCTTCATTAAATTGTGATAATGACAGCAAACAGGATGTCCAGTCAATAGATTATGACTCTGATTTCCTCCCTGTTTGCTGTTTTAATGTTTCAAAGCCCAGCTTTTAAGTAAAACAGATAAAGTTAAGTGGTAACATAAGGTACAATAACTGGTCTATAGAGGGTTTACTGGAATTAAATCCAATTAATACGGAGAACAGTTTCATATTTTCCTTTATACATGTTACATTTTACACCACTGATGATCTGAGAAAGTCCAAAATATTTTATATGACTGTGTTCTTTGACATTTCTTGCAATGAGTTAGATAAGAAAACAGATATCACTCTCACATGTGTTTGTCAGATATGTAGCTGTTAGCTTAGCATAAAGAGTGAAAACAGGGGGGAAACAGCCTATCTGTGTCAAAAGGTAAAAAAAGAAACAGCATTTTACTAAAGCTCATTACACACATTACATTCTATTTGTGAGCTCAGTACCAAAAACCAAGTGTAAATACTTTTTACAGGAATTATGTGCAGAACTTTTTCTTTGCCTAACCAGGAATTTTGTGGAGTCTCCACAAGTTGTTTGGCAAATGGTTTGGTAGGCCAGTCTGGTACAAAGGCCCCTATTAAACAGTGAATTGCAGTATTTACACTTTGGGTAAGTGTGGATTAAATAAATGGGACATAATGTGAGCTTTTCAGGAGATGTTAGGTTGATTTTGTAGCCTTTTGAACAGAGCCAGGCTAGCTGTTTCCATTCCCTATGTTAAGCTACGCTAACTGACTCCAGCTATTTACCACACAGGCATAAGACTAGTTAAATCACACTCCAAACAAAAAAGGTAGTATCTTCCAAGTGATAGTCAAGATAATGGCCAATCTTGTCCCGTAATTCATATTGATTACAGATGTAATTTTTGCTCTACTGATGCTGTACCACCTCTCTGATTATCCAGTCGGGCAGGGAAAAGGATGTGTTAACTGATAAAGCAGGTTTCACTCTGTCAAGTATCTGACTGCTTGTCTGGTATTAGCCACGCTGCACTGGAGGAAGAAGACAAGGAGAACAAGAGAGAAGACAGAGTGGCAAAGTGAAAGTAACTATCAGGGGACAGAGGCGAGACAGCAGAGAAAGTGACAGGTCCCCATTCGGTCTGAACAATTCTAAAGTCCACATCAAAGTCCTCATCCACATCTCAGCAGACACAAGCAACATGTGATACCGGCCAGATTTGGACAAAACAGAAGAGTTTTTGAATTAATCGCTTTGGCGACGAAACCCAAGTGTAAAATTAAACCAAGAACACTTCAAATTTTTAAACTAATTTAAAATATATCTTGTGACCCATCCCCCAGGCTAATGCACAAGCTTCCCAGGCTGCCTCCTCCTCCTCCTCCTCCTCCTCCATAGAGAGCTTAACTCTACTCCTGTGTCCCAGATTATGCAGCCAATTAGGGCGAAGGCAAAGCCCCTTCTGCTACCAATCCTGGCGAGAGAACGGTGTGTGAGAATGTGTGTGTGTGTGAATGTGGCACTAGTTCATGTCATTGTCACCCTGTTGTGAGGCAGCACAAGGACACAGAATGAGTCAGTGATCTAAAGGGAAGCCTTTAATGATCCGAGTAGAAAAAAAAAAGGGTTGAACACTGATCAGGATGACAAATAAACGCTGTGTGAAGACTGCATAATTTGATTTCCCAAATACATATTATCCGACGTGAATTATGCATGCAATGTGCTGGACTTCCTTCATTTTCATATGTGAACTGAATATTTTTCAGACTCTATAGAAAGTGAAGACCTTCAAAGTTTTATGGAACTCATTATATTTCATTCAACAGCACCACCAGCTGGCAAATAAGACACTGATTTGAATTCAGAGGCAAATCCCAACAAGTATGCCGTGTGTGATGACAGTCCAGGGAGGTGCTTTTGAAAATGAACCACACATGAGCAGAGCAGAATGAAAACTCAGGCGCTACATTCAGTCCTCTGTTCCTGACCCCCAGTGGGCTGTGCAGAGGAATGCATTCACACATGCAATTTCTGTATTATGCCGATGAAAATGTACACTTCCACACATTATCCATGTTAGTCATTCAGCGTCTGAGGTCACTGCCTGCATGGTAGCTGCAGAGATTCTCGTGCTTATGTAGGTGGTGCTGCCAAAACCTGTCGACTTGGGTCCCATGCAGGATGAGCTGCTACCTCGAACGTGAATGTCAGGTTGATCCTGGCTGTTGTTTTGAACGTTGCTCCCTGGTTCATAGTTGTCATCCTCATTTTTGTCTGTCTGCTCTCCATATGGAATCAGGGTTCTGGGGCTGAAATGTCTTGATGGTTTTCCAAGTATCCCAAAGCTGAGTTAATAAATAAATGAAAAGACAAGAGAACATGGGGTAAAATTGATTAATTTTTTGTGATTTTTCTAAGCTATTCTGGCATGGAGACACACATGAATTACATATCTCTACATATGTAAATAGCATTAGTCTATGATTCATTCTAATCTCGGCTGATTAATTTTCTGGTGAGACAGCGATGAAGCTTCCCATTGCATACAAAATCTGACATTAATCAGTCAAAACCAGACAGAGTGTTCTCTAATATGATATGAACAGTGGGAACCAATGATAATAGAGTCATGTAGAGTGGTATGACTGCACATTATCACAAAAGTGCTCCGTTTTTCCACACTTGTCATTTTTTAAGATGTTAAACAGAAACCAGTGAGCAGAATCACTTCTTATGAAAGTCAGAATCACAGATCTGCACAGCTAAGTGTCCTTTTTAAGTATTTTTTAGCAACATTTGAATCTATGCTTAAAGTTTCAATATATATTTAAGGTCCTTGCAATGCAACACGACCACTGCAATACCACATACACTCAACAGAGGCACCTCACCGTGCTTTTATTTTTAGGAGTTTTAACTTTGTTTTCTCAGCAGCATTTAGATAGTGATGATGGATGATATGGCAAATTTATCTTTACATAATAAAAACCTATTTTTGTCAGGGGAACCGTTGGATTAAACTGAATAAAAAACCTAAACATGGCATGAAGAGAGCAGCGTGTCACTCTGTCTACTTGATGCCTGAGTGGACAACTACATACGGATAAATTAGCGCATAAGCATTTGAAAAGCTAATGGTGTTTCAGCAGTGGTTTGCTTAAGTTGGTTTGTTATGGAGTATTTCTGCTCCCCTGGTGGTCACAAGTCACTTTATATACATATATTAGTATTTTGGTTATTTTGGGGATGGCAGAGATGAAAAAGATGCATCATATTCATATCAAAACAAATAAAATCCTCCTGAGTGTTACATGTGGTATGTTTTATGATGTTTTGCACCACCTGACGCTGGCCAGCCGCTGGTTGAGCTGCTCTGTCAGGGCCTTGGTGTCACAGCGCTCTGCCTGCAGCGGGCTTTTCTTCTTGGCCCAGCCGCTGTCGAATAGATGAGGCGAACGTTCTTTGGGCAAGGGCAGCAGAGACGCCATTAGTGGAGATCGCTGATTAGTTATGCTGCTGAGGGCTGAACGCCTCTGAGACGCTCTGGGGGAAAAAAGCCAAAGGCGCAAAGAGAAATAGGGACATAATGAATTTATTAGATATAAAAACCTCAGGGAAATCTTCAAATGGGTACAAATTTCTTTCCAATGCAGCTTTATTACTCGACAAAGAATAGCAAATAGTAAAGAAAAACAACAAAACTCACTAAACATAATTCACACCATTAATTAAACCAAATATTACAATACTCCAGATCACGTATTGTATTCACATAGAGACAACAGCTGTACAAGCATTTTTGAAAAGCAGACATTCCTCACATATTCCATTTTGTCATACATACCTATAGTACTCATGGTGGAAACTTCAATATCCAGAACTAAATACTGTAATCAGGAAAACTGCTATAGAGGCCAAAGTCTCAAGAACCATGTGCTCTTCCAGAAAAATTTTAAAAGAAAAAAATAAAATAAATAAATTTGATTTTGATGGATTTTTTTTATCACAATCTTTTCAGTGTCTGAGAGACAGCTGGAAGCTTTGCTGGAACTCGTCCAAATCATGTCATGTACATCCACCCCGAGGAGGAGAGCAAGCTTCAAGCTCAGCTTTTGATTGTTTGGTCTCAACCTGACAGCAGGAAAGAGCGCTGGGCCTCTGACAGCTTACACGACTGCCAATCTCGTGTCAGACGCAGCAACGCAACATAAAAGCGGCTGTCAGACAGTCGCTGCTATCGGACAAAGTTATGATCTGTCTACATCAATCATAATCCAGTCGGAGGTCCTACGTGACATCAATCAAACACAGACAACTTACTGCCTGAGCTATTAAGTTATTTACTCTATTATATATTGCGTTGAACTGAAGTGTGGTTAAAAATATTGATGGCTGGAAAATAGATTTTATAACCCTGAATCCAAAAAAGTTGGTAGACTATGTAAAACAAATAAAAATAAATTGTGATAATTTGCTAATCCTCTCTGGCGTATATTCAATTGAAAACAGTACAAAAACAATTGTGTCAGCTGTAATCAGCAGCAGGCAGCTGTTTTCAGCAAAAGAGCCCCATAAACCCACAGTTTGCTACCTGTGCTGCACCAAACATCAAAGTTAGCAACTTACTAATCACAGTGTAGCATTTAACAGCTTAAATGCTGCTTATACTGCAGATGCTGTAAAAAAAAAAAGAAGAAGAAGAAGAAGAAAGGATGACAGAATCACAGAAAGTAATGTTTCTGTTGGCAAGATGCTTAGTTGGTTTATCAGCTCAAGGCCACACAGCACCGAGGCCAGAAACTGATGCTTGAGTTGGTCATTTAATTTGTTTTTAGTGATAATGAATTAGCAGCTAAGCAAAAATACACAAAAGCTGACGAAAAAGTGCCTCAAAGGGTTAACTAATACTGAAACTTCACGAACTCAGGCCGACAGGGGTGATATCACATGCCACCTAAACCCAACTTTTACTTCACTTTGACCTACCTGCGCCTCAATGTGCCATTACATCCCGTCTCCTTGGGGTCGGCTTGTCCTGTCTTCACTGAACCATTTACAGCAACGAAGGTCATTCCCGAGTCCCCATCAGTCCTGTTCCTCACTGCTGTGTTAAAGGTGTCAGAGTATAAAAGACGCCCCACCTCCTCTTGGATGTCCCTCAGGTCCTTCCTGCCAAACGTCACCCAGGCAACAAAACAGAAGAAGCTGTACAGGCACTGAAAACAGAGCGTGAGGGAAAACAAAGGAGAGAGGGACAGTGAAATGGGTCACCTGGGGTTCTTTATACTCGTTTTTTTCCCTTAATTCTTTTTAATAGTCAGACATTCATATACTTTGTTCATGAATTCATCCCTTAAATCTGACTAAAAAACCTGGAATGCCACTTATATTTCTGTGTTTTTAAAGGTCACAAAAGCTATTTCTGTCCAAAAAAAGGTCAAATACAGAGCAGGCAATAAGCTGCTGTTGTTGGCGTGATATTTCTCTCCCCATCCACCCACCTGGCTAAATAGTGAAGAAAGCCTGTCAAAGCAAAGCACCTGTGTTGAGTCAACATCTTACACCACTAACTAATTCATTAAGGCCACCAGGCATAACCAGCACTCAATGTCGTTCTGTTCTGCTCCTCGCCGTCTGTACTCACAGATGGTGAACTGGCCTTCACTCTGACTCAGGCAATATAGTTTCAAGTGTTTCAACGTTCTGGATGAAGACAATTCAGGTCAGTTAAAAGTCAAATTCAAAGTTTTAAAGAATATGGGGACTGATGAGAGCTTCGGACCACTAACTAGTTCCCAGTATTCATAATAACTTTGAAAACATCGTAATTAGTGAAGTCTCTTTGAATTTAAGGTGATTCGTACATCTTTAGAAAATTGTGGGATTCTAATCACACTTACCGCATGTAGCAGCCATTCTGTACTGTTTGACATCCCGCCCCTGGAGGAACAGATAAGAGCTTTGTTTGTTGTGGCAAACTGTGATTTGTTGAATTACGATGTACAGAAGCTCAGATGTTTATCATTTCTTGTAAATGAGAAAGTTCATATCTTGCAATAAAGGCAGCAATGATGATGCATATTGTCTTTTTCTTTTAGCAAAAATACATTTTACTGGTGGGTAAAATAATAGGCCTTATCCGTTCATCTAAATCCTATCCTTATTTGAGATTTCCTAGATAAACGTAATCCTCGCTGAATATTTTTCAGCTGGTTCCTCAGAGCCAAAAATTACATTCAACTGCTATCCAGTAGTTCCCCTGGGGGTATTTTGAAAAGGTATGATGAGTGATACATCCTGGTAACAAGACAGCTGAATGAAAATTATGCAGAGGGAATTTTACTTTCTCTTTCTAACACCTGTGCTGAATCTGAACAAATACACACTTCTGATATGATGTGTGTTGTCGCTGTTCCATCTCCAGGTCCATCATTAGGCTGAAGTAGCAGACAGCCAGCTTCTTTTGAGCTATCACCTTTTTGGCCAAAGCCTCTGCCATCATCCGGTCCTCTGTGATGCTGTCTACACTGAGAGGTTGTTTAGAAAGGGAGTGAATTACGGGAGAGAGAAGAAAAAGTGTGTTGGAGGAAGTACCAATGTAAGAGAAGGATGATACTGACATTTGGTGGATTTACAAAGGCGAAAAAGCACAGATAGTAACCAATAAGACATTACAATAAACAGACATCACTCTTTCATTCTTAGCATACGTACACCATTAAAGGCCTTGATGTGTTCTCCAGAGACTTGTGTTCAAAGAAACAAGACAGGTAAAGAAGAAGGGCAGTCAGGACTTCATCCAGCTCTTTACTCCTGAACACAGACACGCAGATATGCACATATAATCAGTGCATGACCTTAACTCTTAAAATAAGGTACAACAATGCACTCCTGTGAGTATGCATGAAATAATGTCATGGTATTCCTTACTTCAGTACAGCCAAGAAGCAGAATGGAATGGGAAGTGAATAATTTTCCTGCAGCAAACTGACAGCCACCTCTACGACACAGAGAGTGATGTCAGAGCAGGGTCAAAGGTCACGTAACACTTACCAGGTCAGAAATGTAATTTTCTTTCTAAATGCTGTAACAATTAGTGAAAAGCAAAATTTAGTTTTATTTATTATTTAAGTGATGGATTGATTTTTTAAAAAGATGTTTTTAAAATAATGTGCATAATAGATAGAGGGAAAAGCTAAGAAAATATGGATATAAAAGCATGAGATGGAGAGAAGCAGCTGTATGGCAGTATTTTGAGATCATTAACAGATTGACACTTGCGTTTAACATCATCAGTGGTGATGCAGTCCCCTTGCCTCTTCATCACTGAAGCCCTGTAAGCATTCAGATGAGGGTTCAGGCTCTTTCTAATGCTTTGGCGCCCTCTATTGTTCAACTTGAAGGCCCCAACCAACCTGAGGGAACAGCAATGATGGACATGAAAAAAAATCACCTGCAATTAGAAAACAAGATGAGTACATTTCTTCTTGGGTTTACTTATCACACACACAACTAAATAACTTGAACTGTTATTTGTATTAACTCTTCTGAAAGCTATTTGTTGACTCAGTTTTAACTTTACCACTCTGATCGAAGCTTAAGATCACTGAAATTGACATTGGTGTGGCTCCTTTTCCTCAAACCACCCTCCTCTGCTAAACCAGAACTACAAAGAGGAAAAACAATTAAGTTACAATGTAGTAATTTAATGATGTCAATTGAATGCTAGCAGGTGCATTATGCTAGCAGGTAATATGGCCAAGCTAATCTTACCTAACAAACTCCACAGTTTGAGCTTCATCATCCCACACCCAGCGGCCTGGAGGTGGTACACACACCTAAAAAATTTCTTTTAAAGTAAGCCAGACCTTCAACCTTCAAATGTGTCATCTTAAGATGAGTTTTAACAAATAAGACACTTTAAACTGTTG
This sequence comes from Acanthurus leucopareius, assembly GCA_029814765.1. Lineage (NCBI taxonomy): Eukaryota > Metazoa > Chordata > Actinopteri > Acanthuriformes > Acanthuridae > Acanthurus > Acanthurus leucopareius. The sequence goes on along the minus strand of JAQMCX010000018.1, from coordinate 5,514,071 downwards.
ACGATATTAACACTGTGGCTCAAACACGAGTAGGAATTATTACCAGTAAAATTATAGCTGTATTGTTTTTATTTTAACACAAAACATGTTCAAAACTTTTGAAATTCTTCCGTCTTTATGTAAAAAAAACCTACGTTTTTTGTCTCTTCTGGATATTTCGGCATTTCTGTTAGCAAAACTTTCGGTGAGTTAGCCTGTGTTCCTTCCTTCTCGCGTTGCACTAATGTTGGGCACCGTATCCAGGCAACAGCCAATTAGAAAGGAACTGGGTCTCATGACGCGTTGCTGTCACATGACCCCTTAATTTGCATACCACCAGAGATACTGAATATACGCTCTCTAAATTATTTATACCACTTTGTTTACCAGGTTTTCCTTATAAAACCAAGCCCCCAGGAAGTGAGCCTGACCTTAAAGCGAAAAAAGACATGTCGGCCAAACCGTAGTATTGGAAGTCGGACACCTGATGCCAGTGGGCACAAAAAGATTTTTTCTCCATTAACTAACACGAGGAAGGGACGTCTATAAATCAGCGGGTAATTTTTCTCTTTGTATATAAAACTTAGCAGTACGAATACTTAAATAGCCCCTTTTTAAATTGTGATGTTTTCTTCTTGAATTTTTCCCTAATATCAGCGATCGGAGATTTTTGCCTTGTGAACGCGCATCAGAGCCACAGGATCGCGCCTCCCTGCACGTTCATGTGCCACACAGCTGTGATATACTTTATCACTTTATCTTGTAAAACAATACATTGCTTAAATTCAAGGTCAAATTTGTTTAAATAGCACATTTAAAAACAACCAAAAGTTGACCAACGTGCTTAACAAGCTCAAAACAAAACAAACAAACAAACAAAAAAACACTTCCTGGAAAACGCTGCCATACAGTTTGAATGTAAATGTAGTTAAAGCAATCAATGCACATTAATTTTGATTACATTTACCTAAAATAGCTGAAAATTTAGTCGTATGTCCTGCTGGAAACCATTCAAACGAACTCACAACACAAATATAATGCCACATATGTGCCCTTTAATGATGAGTCATCATTGCCAGCTGCAGCCCATGTGAATAATCAACCAAATGATGTTAGAATTAATATTGATCAGATTTGATTAGGGACTGCAGGCGTTTTACTTTATCAAACAATCAGACATTTTTGCGTAATGAGGAAATTCTAGTTAGGTTTTAAATTCTTGACACTCGTGATCTGAGCAGAGAAAGTGATTTGGCGTCTGACAGACCTCTGTATTTTCACAGCTTTTACAGGTCAGAGGAGTTGTACTAAAGCCATGAATGCAACATAGTGTGAATCTGTGCAGGCATGTGTGTCCAGTTGTCTTTTGAGGTTAAGAAAACAATAAATTCTCCTCCAAATTATCAATTTAGTTCAAACTTAATGTCTAAAGAAAGCTTGGGAGAAAAAAACAAAATCAGAAATCAGAGGGGATTATTGGCTAAAAGCATGCAGCCAATTGATTTTTACCTCAAATGTCCTTTCTGCTGCTGCTGCTGCCCTCATGTAACCTCATCAGTGCTGGTTCGTTCTCCCTCCATAATCTGTGTTTACTGATATGAAATGCCACACCCAATATTTGCAGAATGATAAAGCCTGATAATAAATAATGGCTTTTCAATTGTTTCTCCTGCAGGTCTACAGATGGCCCGAGGGGTCGAACAGAGAATTTGAATTGTGGAGCTGAACTGATGAAGCTGAGATGAACAGGGCCGAGCACTGAGACGGCAAATTACCTGAGTGCTAATCAATCACCTAATTAATGACATGCTATAAAACAGAGTACTGCAGGTTGATTTGCCTGCATGATCTCTAGATTTCTTGTGGTTGTTTTCGCATGGTTAAATTGACCTGTTGTAAGCTGTGTTGGATAAAAAAAGTCAGCAAATAAATGTCATTTGATATAATATTCACACATATTTATGAAATAACACTTTTATCAGGCAGAAAATTTTGTTTAAGAACTTTTTAGTATCTATCTTTGTACTCAAAAATAGAATATCTGTTGTAATAACAACAAAAATAGGAATTTTATAGCTCAGATCCTGTTTTGTTTTTTGTTATAAATTCTATGTTCTAAATTACTTATCATGTTAAACAATAGGTATAGTGATACATGCAGCGAGCCGTATTTTCAACTATTTATATTGCTAATATTACACAACAGCTTCCTCACAGATTTCAATGGAGCCACAAACAACTTGTTATAAACATTCATTTTACTTTGTCAGTCATTCAGAACTTCATGTGTTTCAAGTCTTATTTAATATATGAAAACATTCATGAGTTAAAAACCTTTATAAAAATGCACCTTCATTTCATTACAGAAAAGAAACAATGTCAAAGAATAAAAAGTGCACTGGTCTGATGTATGATCAGCTTTTCTTAGCTCTTTCAACTGACAACTTTCTTTTTAAATGTTCTTTGGAGTAATGAGGTGTATATTTTCAGTCAGGTAGTCCAGCCCCGAGTCTGGTCCTAACATTGTCAGGGCATCGACTGACTGCAGCAGCTCTATATCACAGCTGTTCCCTGTGGAAAAGAAAAGACACATTTGAAAAATACTAATTAACCCAAGCTTCCAGATCTACCAGGTATAAAAAAAGTCACAGTTTCATTATTAAGTACAGAAACACTCTCAGCCTGGATTGTTTCTAACGACACTCACCGAACAGGCTTTGTAACTGCTCATCAGGCACAAAAAAGGGAGGACCTGAAAGAAAAATAGTCAAAAATATCTTTAATTATCCCCATTTTCATGCAAACACCCTGGAGACAGCTGTGTATGACTCACTATTCAGTGTACAATGTTTTACACACAGTGTGGACAGTTAGAGTTACCTGAATATAATTCAGGATTGTACAACATTGTTTCCAAAAGGTATCTGCAGTCTTTGGCCATGAGAGAAGTAATGAGAGCAGCATACCTGTGATATTTGGAGAGGAAATGCATTGCAAGGTGACCAAACTGTGCAAAATTTAAACACATTTACCAGATTTTGTTTCTTTGAGTCATTCAAACCTACATTTAAATAGTTTTTTTTATATAACTTTATGGTGATAACGTGAGATATTGAGTCCATATACATCAAATCTCAATGTAGAGGTTAAATCTTACTTTTCTCTGTCTTCTGGGTTGATGGCCACTAGAGAGCCTCTGTCCCAGATGGCCCCGAACTGACCCCCAATGGAGCTGTGAAACACAAAAAACAGAGTTTCTGTTCTTGAATTATGTGCAACAATAATTTAATATCTTTAAAATGTCAAAAACACATGTAGTTTACTTGCCTGGTGAAGTTGAACAGGTCACACTGATACAGGGAGATATTTTTCTCATTGCTCTGGGAAATAAAATAAATGTGGATGAATCAAACTATTATTATTAGATTTATTTGCAAGTTTTAGTCCATCTGTAAATCTCATACTAGACATAATATTTCTGTTATTTCTCATAATATATCACATTGTTCTAAAATTTGGTTACTTTTATGGTTGCTTGAGCTCTGTTATCCATCTCTGGAAACATCTTGTCGAGCTGCTCTTCAAACTTGTTTTTAAATTTAAGAATAATGTAACTTTAAAAAGAGGAACAGAAGATAAAATGTACATTGTGATAATGTTGGATGTCTGTATCAACAAGAACTGAGGATCCTCACCTCTAAAGATCTGCAGTGCCTTTACAATGTTTAACCAAAACACTGTTTTCTTTTAACTTTTGAACCAAATTCATAGGTTTTATTTAACTTATTAAGCTCATTCTCTTGAACTTTTATTTCAGGAATTGGTTTTAACTATTGAAACACTGGCAGAATTTATAAATACATGTGATGCGTTAATAAGTTTGGGACATATTGACTACAACCTGAAAAATCAATTGCATTAGATTACGTTAGTTTACCTGGTTAATTACCTACCTTGTAGACCTTTGCACCAGATATTTCAGGAACAGGCTCCTCACTGTATGTCATGTTGTTCTCTTCAAAAAACTGTTTCACAGCAATTTCAGAAATCTCAACTCCAACCACTGAATGGCCCATGTCTGCTAGCCTGAGATTCACACAGGAAGTAGAAGGAATTTAGAAGCACGTATCATAAGTAATGATAACAAATAAGATAAAAATTAAATGTGTTTTTCTCAACTGGACATGGTGCATTTTTTCATACCATTTCATATCTACAGCTTTCCCACAGAGAGGGAAGAAGAAGCGTACTCCTGTGCGTCCAGCAAGAACTTTGTCAATATTCAAAGCCAGCATACTATCAAAGAAAAAGAAATTTAACAAAAAATTAACAGCAAAATACCAGACATTACAGTATGTGTATTTTTGAAGTTCAAGTTACATCATCACTCACTTTAAACTTCTTAACTCTATGAAAACTCTTTAAAACATGCAATCCCTGAATGAAAGAGCAGATGGCAACGTTTGGCCTAAATTAGATTTACTGATATCCCTCGTTTGCCTCCTGAACAAGGCATTTTAACAGGACCACTACAGTAGCAATGACCATTTACAGTTAATGTATTCAGTTAATGTATTTTTGTTAAATATTCTTGTTTTTCAGACTTTTTTCTCTTGTCCAGCTGAGGACGTTAATAATAAAGCGGGCCTTTACTGGTGTACTTTCGCCTGATGGAAGCCAACGTCGTTCCTCTGCCAGCGTTGCTCCCATTCTGCGAGCGTCATGACGTGATTGGCCTGCGGTGCCAGCTTGCTGCTCATGTTTGCCTGACTTCAGCTCCTGATGGATGACAAAGAGGAGAGAAATTGAGGGAATATCATGGACGAGTACATGTGATGCACACAGTCATGCACTTAAACACATGTAAAACAGCTGCACTGCAAGTGAATGTGTGAAAACTGTAACAGGGACAGAAAACTAGCCTTTGGGGGGGCAGTTATCAGGCCTGTGATGCTATAAAATCATGATCTATATACACCCAAGAGGAAATGACTTTACTGATAGTTAATTATAGCTGTAGCTAGAACAAAGGAAACAAAGGTTAAAGGTCATGCACATATATACACAGTTGTTTATACCCCAAAAATGAGCAAAAACATGTTGCAAAAGTGGAAAAGTTTTGTGATTTAATCTCATAAAGAATTTTTTCAGCTTTGTAAATTAAAGGCGTATGTATTTTTGTCAGGTGTGTAACCAAACTGACGTCAGAGAGAAATGAGCAAACATGCTTACACAACAAGTCAAATAACAAATAACGATATCAATTAAAGCGTACCTTTCCTGAATGAAGACACCTTGTTTTTGTTCAGCAACACAGCAGCAGCAGAGTTGATCATTCAACTGCTTTCACTTTTAGTTTTCCAACAATAAGGTAATGCAGTAAAGCTACAATGTCCTGAGTTTAGTCTGTCAGGTGATCAGTGTGTCACAGTATTCGTTCTACGTCTGACAGCTGAAGAAACAGTGGCAGGATAATAAAGAAAGCTTTGGCAGGAAAAACTCTGGGATAAGAATGACCAATAGTCAACTAGTTTTACTTTTGGTTTGGGAGGAGCCTAATGCTGTGTTCATGTCAGTGGGAAATTTTGGGAGATTACAGCATCATACTTGACAAAATCGCCACAACCTTTGTATGCTTGACCCTTATCCTGTCGATTGTTATATAGGAATATACTGTAGTCATCACACACACACACACACACACACACACACACACACAACCCTTTCGTAGTTTGCTTTCGTAGTTTCTGGACATATGTAAGTGTGTATGTATATCCTGTTCTCTATTTTGTAGTAAATTCTATTTTCTTAATTACCTTTATAGAACATAATATGTCAATGGTAATTGATATATAAAAAGTGCCTATTTCCTACAATTAAATATTTCTAGTAACACACAAAAGGTTTCAATGAAGCCACAGACATCTTGTTCCAAAAATCACTTTATTCTATCAGTCACTGAGAACTTTATGTGTTTTAAATTCTGAGAGAATTTATAAAAACATCCATGAGTTTAATCCCATTGTAAGTATTGGTTTTACAATTTATTTTCATTAACCTCATTTCACTCCATAATAGATCTTGGTCAAATGATGTTTAAGTATAAAAAACAGGCAAAGGCAGAAACTGCCTGAATCCTGTGTTGAGAAAAATGACCAAGATCAACTTTTCCGAAGCTCTCTGAACTTATCAGATGGTTTTTAATTGCTCTTCGGAGTAATGAGGTGCACATTTTCAGTCAGGTAGTCCAGGCCCCAGCCCTTATGTCTGTCTGTCAGGGCATCGACTGACTGCAGCAGCTCTATGTCACAGCTGTTCCCTGTGGAAAAAGAAAAGGCACATTTAAAAACTACTCATTAATCCGAGCCTCCAGATCGACCAGGTATTAAAGAGCCTAAGTTTTATTTTGTAAGTACAGAAACACTCTCAGCCTGGATTATTTCTAACAACACTCACCAAACAGGCTTTGCACCTGCTCATCAGGCACAAAAAAGGGAGGACCTGAAAGAAAAATAGAGTCAAAAATATCGATAATTATCACCAATTTCATACAAACCACCTGCAGACATTTTAAAATGCAGCAGGACATTTTCATGTGTTAAAGTTACCTGGATGTAATTCAGGATTGTATAACACAGTGTCCAAAAGGTATCTGCAGTCTTCAGCCATGAGAGAAATAATGAGAGCAGCATACCTGAGATATTTGGAGAGGAAATGTAGTATAAGACAACATAGTGCATAGGTATGATTTTATTCCAGAAAATTTTACCAAACTGTGCAAAAATCAAACAAATTATAGAATCTAATTTCTCATTATTTAAAAAGTTAGGGAGGTTTTTACATCTACGTATGGTGGGATATTGAGTCCATACATATCAAATCTGAATGTAGAGGTTAAATCTTACTTTTCTCTGTCTTCTGGGTTGATGGCCACTAGAGAGCCTCTGTCCCAGATGGCCCCGAACTGACCCCCAATGGAGCTGTGAAACACAAAAAACAGAGTTTCTGTTCTTGAATTATGTGCAACAATAATTTAATATCTTTAAAATGTCAAAAACACATGTAGTTTACTTGCCTGGTGAAGTTGAACAGGTCACACTGATACAGGGAGATATTTTTCTCATTGCTCTGGGAAATAAAATAAATGTGGATGAATCAAACTATTATTATTAGATTTATTTGCAAGTTTTAGTCCATCTGTAAATCTCATACTAGACATAATATTTCTGTTATTTCTCATAATATATCACATTGTTCTAAAATTTGGTTACTTTTATGGTTGCTTGAGCTCTGTTATCCATCTCTGGAAACATCTTGTCGAGCTGCTCTTCAAACTTGTTTTTAAATTTAAGAATAATGTAACTTTAAAAAGAGGAACAGAAGATAAAATGTACATTGTGATAATGTTGGATGTCTGTATCAACAAGAACTGAGGATCCTCACCTCTAAAGATCTGCAGTGCCTTTACAATGTTTAACCAAAACACTGTTTTCTTTTAACTTTTGAACCAAATTCATAGGTTTTATTTAACTTATTAAGCTCATTCTCTTGAACTTTTATTTCAGGAATTGGTTTTAACTATTGAAACACTGGCAGAATTTATAAATACATGTGATGCGTTAATAAGTTTGGGACATATTGACTACAACCTGAAAAATCAATTGCATTAGATTACGTTAGTTTACCTGGTTAATTACCTACCTTGTAGACCTTTGCACCAGATATTTCAGGAACAGGCTCCTCACTGTATGTCATGTTGTTCTCTTCAAAAAACTGTTTCACAGCAATTTCAGAAATCTCAACTCCAACCACTGAATGGCCCATGTCTGCTAGCCTGAGATTCACACAGGAAGTAGAAGGAATTTAGAAGCACGTATCATAAGTAATGATAACAAATAAGATAAAAATTAAATGTGTTTTTCTCAACTGGACATGGTGCATTTTTTCATACCATTTCATATCTACAGCTTTCCCACAGAGAGGGAAGAAGAAGCGTACTCCTGTGCGTCCAGCAAGAACTTTGTCAATATTCAAAGCCAGCATCCTATCAAAGAAAAAGAAATTTTAAAAAAATCAACAGTAAAATCAAAGACATTGCAGTATATATAATATTATAATTCATCATCACTCACTTTTAATGTCTTAACTCTATAAAAACTCTTTAAAACATGTAATCCCTGAATGATGAACAAGTTACAATTAATGTATTCTTGTTCAATCCTATTTGGCAGAAAAGTGGACCCTCACTTGTGAACTTCGGTCTGATGGAAGCCAGTCTTGTTGTCCTGCCAGCGTTGTTCCCATTCTCCAAGCGCCATGACTCGGTTTGCCTGCAGTGCCAGCATGGTGGTGATGTTTGTCTGACCCCAGCTACTGTTGGATAACATGGAGCAGAGAAATGGCAAACATGGACCAGTACATGTTCATGCAAGAGAACACATGTGAAACAGCTGTACTGCGATTGTATGTGTAAAAACTGTAGCTGTGGGAGCAATTAACAAGCTTATGGGGCTTTAAAACCATGATGCTGGTATTTAAGTATAACTGGAGCCAGAGAAGAGAGAGCAGAGGTCATGCACATCTACACACAGTAATCTTTGCCCCCAGATGTGTAAACATGCTGCAAAAGTGGAAATTTACAGCTATTTTCTGATTTTACCTCTTAAACTGGTTTAACTTGTTAATGTATGTGCGTTTGTATGAGTCACGTGGGTGACCAAACTGACGTCAAATTATTACAAAATGCACTTACATAACATGAAAAGTAATGTGTAGATTTAAATATAATGTATCTTACATCTTTTCTCTTTTAAATTAAAAATAATGTCAGATTATTACTAGAGGGTTTTACACTTATAACAATGTATAAGTTCACGCTTACCTTAGAGCAGCCTGGCACAAAACCAGCCACAGCACTCTGAAAATAAAACCTAAATTGCCCATGTTTGTTAATTAAACTGTGTCCATACCTTTCCTGAATGAAGAAATCTAATATTTGTTCAGCAACACAGCAGCGACAGCGTCGATCACATAACCGCGTTCACCGTTTCCACCAAAGTGTTGAAGTTGCTGAAGTAAGCCCTGAATTTAGTCTGACAGGATATACATATGTTTTATTACCGGTGCCTCGTTTGACAGCTGCAGAGAAAGTGGCAGGATGTATTAAGAAAGCCTCGCCTTGCAGGAAAATCTCCGGGAATAAATAAATACCAGATTTCACCGAGTAATACTTCTGGATTGGGAGGAGCTTGATGTTGCGTTCAGGCCAGTGGGAAATTTTGGATACACCTGCATACCACTTGACAAAACTGCTACCACCTTTGTAAGCGTAACCCTGATACTACACACTCAATACTCATCACACGTACTAAAACAAAAACACACACATAAACACACACATAACACGTATACACAAAAACAACAACATTATAGGCCACATTAAATATGAGAAACCACATCCACACTGAGGCTGAGACAGCTGTCACTAATCCTCAGCGAGCCTCTGCTGTTTCTCAGTGATTAGTCTCGCTTTCCCAGCCTGCCTCTCTCCACACTCGGTTCCGCTCAGTGCTCCGCTGGAGCCAGGAGACAGATCCAGTGATAAGATCATCTCCCCAAGCAAGACAATGTGAAATCAGAGCGGGGAAAATGAGGAAAGGTGGCGCTGTCTGGCCACGAGGCGGCGCGAGAGTCTCAGAAATGCTAGTTTCAATGTGGGGAATAGGACGCTCTGTCACTCTCAGCTTTGTTTTCCGTGATATTACCATGTTGTGACACATTAAATGATGATTAGACCGTCATAAGACACTAGATAGGCACGATATAGTAACCTCTGTGATAAAACGCTCGTGGTGCATTCAGAAACAACATACACTTAATTCCTAACATCTAAATGCTCGTTGGTTCTTTCCATGCACGTCCTTCATATGTGCAGCCTCTTATTTAGGCATAATTGATTGAATTTGGAGTAATTTTGCGTCCAACAATAATTTATAATCAACTACTGAAGCAACAAATCTATCCAGGCTGATGTCCCTCATACAAAATTATCATCATCGTCACCGTTAAGATGATTTTGGGACAGTTTACAATGATGTATTTGCAACCATCATTTCCACAATGGTGGCTAGATTGCCATCTTCAGCCACAAAAAAACTAGACGAGATTTAAAGGGTCCTTGAGAAAAGTGACGCCCCTCCATGCCGGTTCAATTCCTGTGCGTAAATCGGCGTTTCCAAAGCGCTCCAGTTGTGCGGGGTCGCATCCAGATGTGTGTGTTCTTCTTTACGGTGCGACGAGGACGTCGAGGAGCCTCTGAACCAATCACCACCGCCCGGGGGCGGGTCGTGCGTGGACTGTTGTGGATATGGAAAATGGACAATTTAACACGCACAGTCATCATTCATATCATGACGGGAAGACCTGCGCTCGCACGCTGAATTAATTAGCAAATGCCCGGTCGTGGCGTGAAAAGGAAAATTAACCAGCGAGGGGAAGAGCGTGGTACCGCCACCCGGTAAGGGCGAGCTCTCTGTCGGGGAGAAGTCGGAGCGCAGCGGGGATCGTGCTGGGTGATTTCTGCTGTCTGTGTTCAGAGACTGTGTGCATTGTGATGCATCTGTAATAACGGATGCACGGATGTTTCTGATGAGCTTCTAGGTTCAATTTTCTGTATTTAGAGTTTCAGATTATTTCTCATGCGACTCGTGGATTTTATCCTCTTGTTTAAATCATAAGGCATCAATCACCAGTGCGAGCTCACGAGTACACAACCAAACGTTAATTGCCCCTTAAGATAAGGTAACGCAGTTGTGAAATTTAGGAATATGTTTCTTTAAAGTGCGTTTTTTTCCACCTTTAAAGCAGCATTAACTGCTCCCGACCTGCGGTGTGCTGCTCGCATGGCGCTCAGCAGCGCACCTTTGTCACTCACGCGGTTCAGATGTTGAGGTTTGAATCACAAGTGCACGAGGATCCATCGATCAGACAATAACATCAAAACTCAACGACCTTTGGCCACTGTGACGATTGTCTCAGAAACAACGCCAGAAGGTCAGTGTGACATGAACTCCATCTAAGTGCAACAGGGGGACATTAATTCAGCCACTGGATTATCATAAGACCACCAGCCAGCCTGCAGCCTGTTTGACGGACAAGCCTGTTTCTGTGCATCTGTGTGACTGTTGGAGGAAGTGATGATGCGCGGTCCACGGCGATCTGAATGAGATAGAGAGAGAGAGAGGGAGAGAGAGAGGTGCATGCTGGATAATAACGGAGAACCGGCGAGTGCAAGATCTGGGAAATTTGGAGGACAGACGCGAGGGGGCGGCGGGACACTCCGCCTCAGATTATTTTCACTGACGCCCCCGGACGGTGCGTACGCGTTCGCTCCATGTCAGCCCTTGTAACTTAATCATGTCGTCGGGCTCGTAAATCGAGAGCGTCTCGCAGAGGAGGAGAAGTTTGTGTTTTGAGACTTGAGGAGCTGGTGGAAGAGGACGCTCAACAGTTCAACGGGGGTGACCGGACCGACTCCGCTTCATTGAGGGGGGGGGGACCGGAGATTCTGAACCCCGCGGCTCACAACTGGATGAACCTGCTGCCGCCACCTGCAACGGATCACAGTATCATCCTGTGTCAGGTAGGCTGGAAAAGGTGGCATGTGTAGAAAGAGAGACAGATACTGTAGCTGTCTCACACTATGATCGATGCATTTATGGACCCAGGTGATTAACTGTTATTGTAATGCTGTTGTAGGTATGTGCGCTCTCTCTGGCTCCTCTCTGAGCCTTAAACAAACTCTGTGAGCTTTTTTGGGGGGAGAATCTTCAGCACACGTTGAGATCTTGTGGCAAACGATCTGCTTCTCCCTCCGGACAGATGGGCTGCGAGTTGTACATTACTCCGCCACCACCCGAGAATATTAAATAATGTTAGCTCAGCTGTCAGACTGGGTCTCAGTGCAAAATAGTGGGAGGTGACATCAGAGACTCTTCAGCCTCAAATCACACTGAATGTTAAGTCTTAAATGACACATTTACTGATGAAGAAAGTGACAGGATGAGGCATTTATGGAACAGAATACATATGTTAGAATATGACCTGACTTTTGCCAAAAGCAGTGAAACTAAATTGAATTCAGTCATAAAATATATAAAATATTCAGAGCAGTAGGGATTTTCCATTAACTTGAAGGCTGTTTTGAAATGCCTGTGTAACACCTTAATTTCACAGAAAAAAGAAATGCACCACAGGGTTGTATCTTATTGATGCAGTCCAGATAAAAAAAAAGAAAAAAAAAAGCTTTGTTCTGGCTTCTTTTTGTCTTGAACGCCTCTGTTGCATTCAAGGTGCAGTATGGTAGCTAACAGCTCAGGAAATAGCAAAAAAAGAGAGAAGACCTGCTCTCACATCACACTAAGTGCTCCAAGTCCTAATAAATCCCAAACAAACAAACAAACAAGGCTGCCCAGGTTCATCTCAGCAATCAATTACAACTCTCTCATAATATTCTGATGAAAAAAGATGACGACTCCTGTGATCCCAAATAAAGTGCTGTCATTATCATGGATATGTAGAAAAAAAAGGCTCTCTGTGTAGGGGGAGGGTTGATCCTGATGACAAGCTGTGCACGGATTTAATCTGACTTATGAAATGAGTTTTTATTGTGATGTGATGGCACTTCCCTCGTCTTAATGGGATTTTTTCTCCCCATTCATGATGGTTCTGTAATACCCTCCCTGGTGATTAAGAGAAGCTCAAATATTGTCTCGTTAAAGCATTGGCAAATACGGACAGTATTTATTTTTTATATTCCAGAAGTGGTGGGTATTTCCTTTAATCAAAGCATTCATTAAAGAGGTCACAAGTAGCAGTGTGACACCTCTGAAAGCTATCAACCCTGATGGGTCACTGTGCATAATGATCATGTATTTGCAGGCAGTTTTTACTATGTATGTGCAAAAACATTTAATTATAACCCAGTTTGAATAAAGGAATGACTTTAATGTTAGACATATTACACTCAGATGGAGGAAATCAATTTAAGTTCTGCATCATTATTCTCCAAGAAATTACTGCTAAATCTCAAATGTCAGGGACGCTCTTCTAATTGCACCCTTGTGGAATGTGCCCCGTCTTCCTTATCCCAGGGTCAGATTGTATATCATCGCAGCATTGTCAAGGTCAGATTGTTTATAGGCCAGTCTGATCTGAGTCCTGTGATAGGAGTGCCTCCAGGCCGAAGCTGCAGAGATAAGATGAGCTGCAGGTAGGATGCACTGCGAGAGCCACCAGTTAATAAGGCAGATGGATTTCAGTACATGCCGTTTCTGCTGTGTGTGTGTGTGTGTGTGTGTGTTGTCAGGTGCGCAGCCAGGTGTCGTGAACGCAGAGCAGTGAGCTTGCTGCATGAGTGTCCTCCTCGGTAGGCTTCTCCACTCTGTGTGCTCAAAGTTGTGGGCCAGTGTTGGCTATGATCTCCGTCTCCGTAGGATACAGCCTGAGCTGCGTGTTTTCCGGGACTGCAAACAGCTTTTGCCAATTCGGAGTGCGAGCTTGAGCCTCCTAATAACTGTTCCTACCCATCTCGTTCATTCTGTTAATTAGCCCTTGTGGCGTTGGAGTGCAGCATATTGTTGAGACATAATTAATCAGCCCGGCTTGTAATTATGCTGGGTTTGGTATGTGAGCGCGGCTGGGAGGCTGGTTGCGTTTGCGGGGCGTTCAGCTCGAGGTAAACATCTTATTAACCGTGACAGAGTCCCTCAGCCCACGTGGAACGAGTGTGGTTTTATTAAGCTGGAGATGAACGTGCTGATATCAATTCTATAAAAATGGCCTTGTAAAAGAAGCAGAGCTCGATTAAGTTTATGGTCATTACGGTTCAGAGGTTGTGGAGCTGGTGGAAAAATACTCCACTTGCTGCATATAGGCAGCAAGAGAGATGGGTTTTTTTTTCAAGAAGCCATTTGTTCAGCATAGAAAATGCACATATGCATGTGCTTATGTGTCTGCTTACATATGCATATGATGCGTGGGAGAGTAAAAAGCCCCTCGTTTTCAAGGGGCAACCAGTAGGTGAGGACAGAAAATAGAACATGGACCACATCCTGGTTGTAAGCCTTTAATGCAGGTCTGTCAGGGGAGACAGACCCAATCCTTTTTTTACCTCAGCAGGTTTTTTTCTTTGGTTCACCACAGACTGACTGTTGCAGACAAAACCTCACATGCTCACTGACTCCTGCTTATGTTCCACACAGTTAGACAGAGATAATAATAATGCAAACCGTGCCGTTATGCAGCCGTTTACAGTCATGCAAATGAAAAACCCAGAAACAGTTAATGAGAACACAAATTCCTGAGTGAAGCAGCCCCTCTGGTCATTAAAACAAAGAAGCAAACACTAAGATATTAGTTCCCAAACTGCCCTCAGGGGAGGTCACAAGATAGATTTCATGGGTCATGAGATTAAAATAAAGAAGGGAGAGCATTAAACATGTTCTGTAAACTGTTTGTTAAAAGAGTTTGTTTATTTTCTGTGAGCATTTTACCTTTTGCTTGTGATGTGGAGAATATGACTTTATTCCTCCAGGCCCTTAAAGTTATCATCCTTAAGATTTTCATGAAATTACAGCCCATGTTTAATGTAGACTTGAACAAGCAGATTCACAGGAAACAATGAAGAGTGAAATCGTGTACAATTTTATCTCATTTAATAACATTATTTTCTGTTCAATCTCTTTATGCTCTGAACTTTATGAAGGTGCTGCTGATGCAAACTCAACATCTCCTGCTGCTGCCACTGCTTCTCATTAAAAGCGTTCAACTGGCAAAACTGGGGTGCTTTTATTGCAAATTAAAATGCGTCTTTTCAGCATTTTTTTGACAGCATATTATTTTTAATTTTTGGGAAGGAGTCAGGGAACAGCACACAGCAGCTACAGTGACCTGAGAGCTGCTACATGAGCTAAACTGATGTTATTGTCACAATGCAACAACTCTGCATCTTCTTCTTCTACAATGTTCTACTCATGATCTACTCATGTGCACCATGAAATCAGACTGTAGTTGTTCATGATATGGTGGAAAAAGGCAGACTGTTACCAGACTTCCTGTTTCAAAGAAAGTGTATTTGTTTGGTTGTGTGTGTGTAAACATATACACCAGTTCAAGTAGCAGCTACAGGAGTATTTACAACTCTGGGACCTTTGGTATTGAACTAATGTTGGTGTCACCTCTGGTGTCTCCAAATCAACCAGCACTGAATCTACAGAACTAGGAAATCAAAGATCTTCACCAAGGCCAGCAGTCCACTCCTTTATGATTTGTAAAAACTGCAAGCACAACCACTCTTGATATATTTATAGACGTGGCAATGCTACAATTGAACCAGTTCTCCCTTGAAACCAGCGTCCCCAAGTGTTCCATAACGACTGCTTTCTGTATTAAGATTGAGCAGCTGCATGTTCAGGCTACCACAGAGGAGAACTGATACCCGTGAACGTGCAAAAGAGTCAGCTTTCTTGTACAATCTGCCATGTTTTGTCCCAACTAAACTTTACAACAACCCTCTGGATTTTGAGATTTATCTCATTTATGCACACAGACTAAATCTCCCAATGTTAATGACAGGGAAAAATAAGTTGTGCATGCATCTTGTGATTAGGATCTGCTCCAAAACTGACTTCTTCTGCTCTGGCTCATGCTGCGCCCCTCCGCCAAGTGTCAGGAACGTCGAGCCAGTAGCTTTTTCTGTAATCCGACTGACAAACAAACAAACAAACAAACCCACCCAAGTTTGGTGGAGGTTGTGACTGGGAAGGAAAAACGACTTGGTTTGTAACTGGCCTCTGTTTGGTCACACGTAGAGACAGCTTCATTTTAATGGGTCACCAACAAAAAAGATTCAGAACCGCTGAAGTGACACAAACAACGCAGCGCGACCGTCTTCTGGTCCCGTAATGACAGAGTCTGGGGTTTAATTTTAGCTCGACCGAGTCTTTCGCCTCGCCACAAGATTTGTGTTTTCTCCAGAACACTTCGCTGTGCTGAGCTAATGTTAGCGTCAGCTTTAAGCTACCAAAAACATACGTGCCAGATGTATGTGTATGTATAGTTTACACACACTCACGCTCTCACACACAGCCACAGAAAGGCTCTGCTGCCTCCAAACACTGACATTTGCACAGCGCAATCACCCTGGATTTATGTGAGAGTGTTGGCGGCCTCCATCTTTCAGGTGGACAGTCTTTACAAGCTAACCAGATCATTTGGAAACGAATGGAAATCTCATTTCACCGGGCATTTGGCCCATCCAGCGCCAATTTACAACCTGCTCTATGTCACTATCCAAATCATTCCAGACATAATAATGCTGCTGTTGCTTCTCTCACACTGGCAATGACTCTACTATCCAGAGAATGATGATGGTAATGGTAGTGGATTTCATTTTTGAGCGTTTACATCGTCAGTCGTGCTCAGCACTGGTGCTACGGCCAGAAAAACAGCAAATTGAACAAATACAGGGAAAGCCAATCTATCCCTGAAAGGCAGAAATCTCTCCATAAAAAAAAAATATCCCTGAGAAGGAGAAAAAAAAAATGCACAAATTGACAAATGCTGAATTTCTCGCAGAAGGCCATCATCGGTGACATCTATTTCAGAGCACGTCGGCTTTCATTTTCTATCAAAGCCTGAAGAAGCACAGTTGAATAAGCTGCTGTGTAAACACAATTCACAGGAGACAGATGGGATGACAAATTTCTTTTCTGTTTCCCTGAATGGCCTAATAATGCATTTCTGTGGGAAACAGTGGCAGGTAGAAAGAGTAGAGGATCCCCTTCAGAGACCCCAGAGAGGAAGAGATCCAGGAGCACAGGAATTACAAGGATCGAGTCCAGCTGTCATCCATGAATATATTGATCAATAAGTCCCTTTTCCCAAAGTCCTTCTATCTTTTCATGCCACTTAAACGTCCTTTATGGTCACTTTTTACTTACTTGACTTGTTTCTTTTATGTCCCTTTAAAAACCTTCCCCCTGCCTCTAGATTGGACTTTTTTTAACAAAAAGTTCAGTTTCAAAACTCAATTACATTCATTTAGGAGAGAAGTTAAACTCTCTAAAGTCCTTAACATTTCAGTTCTTGTTGATAAGCCACAGTTATAGTCTTATGAGCCGGTGTGATTTAATATTTTAGGAGATCTCAGCTGAACAAACTCACACTGTTTTAATAAAGTAAGTCAATAATATTGCAGCTGTGATTAGATTTTAATTTTTTGGAACAACAACAGGGCTCATTAAAGTTGGTTATGTTGTTTCATTAAAAGCCACTCTGTGCTTCAGCTGAATGCTTTTATTGTGAAATATTCCGTTGGCATGAGCAGTATCTCAATACAGCTCTGATGCAGCAGCAGGAGTGTGAGCAGTGAGGCTGGTATCAATGGGATAAAATTAAAAATAGGAACTGTGGATCATATGAACACATTGTTTTCCTGTGAATGCCTCGTGTGTGTGTGTGTGTGTGTGCGTGTGTGAAGACAATTTTAATCCATTGTTGGAAATGGGGAAGTCTGCCACCCACAATGACAGCTGCTATGTGGAGAGCTAATTACAGAATTTGAATCAATTAATAGCTGTTGCTAAATAAAAAAAAAGAGATCATAGATAGCATCAGAAATGGAGTTTGTGTCTTGAGGTTTATAACTTTTTATGTTGTATAGGAAAGTACCTTAAAACTGAGGCTTTTTCAACAGGTAAATTAAGGTGAGCAAACAACTTTAAAGGCTTTTTCACAGTTAGGATTTGGAATATTGTGAGAGAAATGTGGTTTGTCTTGCTCTGATGGTGCACAACCCACCTGCCACTTTTTATCAGATGATTTTAATGCAGTGTGCATTAATACGTTTTACTCCCTTTGCAGTGTTGACGCTGTTTTAGTGCCTGTTCGTTACACTTTCAACGAACCCTCTAGCTTTTCCTCTGCACTCAATGCATGCGTGGATGATCAAAGAAGTGTTGACCTTGCAGAGAGTATTCCTCATGTCTGTGATTAAGTGTTTTGTGCCCTTTGCTTCTGCCCGCCTCCCACAGTTCCTTTTGAGGATGAAGCAGGAATAATTGAAAAAAGGAAAAACAGCAGAAAAGTGGTATTGTTTCCACAAGAAAACCTCTTTTCTGCTTAGGTAGGGTAGTGAAAGGGAGCAAGAGGAGAAAATAAATAAAAGGCAGGGGACGTAGGAGTTGAGAGAAGATTTTATAGATGAGGAACAAATGACAAGGAGTGAAATTGTAAGGCTTTGAATCCTGCCTCACCTTTCCTTGAACCCCCATCCCTCCACCTTCAGGCCCCTCTATTCAATGAGCCTTGTGGCTTTTTTCCAGTGCTAGTTACCCGACCATAATGATCCATCATTGATCCACGACAGAGGGACTTCTCTCACCACTTAAACCCACTTACTCTGTGTGTATGTGCACATCCATACGTGTGTGTCATCTTGCTGATTTGCAGCTCTGAGGATGTTGTCAGGCCCGCTCAGGTCCCAGCATGCCCCACAGTTTCACTGGCTCACATTCATCATTATTGCTCCGAGGTAACGGCCACACAATGCTGCTGTATGATTTGTCCTTGTACACAAAAGTAGGATGGTGGAGATCAACATAACAGAGTTCAACGGAGGACTTCACACACCTAGAGCTGTCAGGAGGGAATAGATTTTTTTTTTTTGTATATATTCAAAAATTGGAAGTTTCACAACCTAATATCATGATATTTTCTGCAGTAATTGTGTTCAATTCCCGTATCATCCTCCCTCCTCCTCTAAACCTATAATACCCTGTTGCCTCAGAAATTTGTAATTTTGAAATCAATTGAAAATTTGAGCCCTGAGCTGCTATAATTTGACATTTTAAATAAATAAATTGTGTTAAGTAAAGATTTTTTTAATAATCAAGTCTTATTTTGTAAAGGAAGTTAAGGCACGGGAATGGAAACTCTTCCTGTTGTTGATCTAGCTGTGATAGAGAGACCTCACTGCACTTAAATCAATGTAAATATCCTCCGTAGACTGTTATTTTCACAGTGCAGTGGCGTCCAATGGCATTAGATTAGATAAGGAGATGGAATAAATTTATCATGCCCATCATCATTACCATCATCATAATGATACCCTCCGTCGCTTTTCTATTACACCTTCTTGCCATCACTATCAATTATCCCCACAACCACAAATCACTGAGACAGAGCTCATACCGATCTCTCACCAGAGTCCTGATGAAGATTGAGGCGTAATTGTGTGTGTGTGCGTGTGTGTGTTTGTTGGTGGCTAGGGATATAAAGCATGAAAAAAAATGAAGAAGGGAAAATCAATGCCTTAACCAAAGGAGCGAGTGAATTATTGATGACGAGTATGTAATGGGATCCCAAGTGTCTATTTCTCCTCAACTTGGACGGCTTGCTGCTCAGGCTCTTGCAGTCGTAGCTGGAGAAGTAAAAACAAGGAAGGTGCCAAAAAACCACCCACAAACATCCGCAGGCAGATTAGCTGGCCTGAATTATCTGTTGCAGTTTGGCTGACACTGTTCACACTCGTACTGTACGAATTCAGTTCCAGAAAGACTCTTGTGTCCAGATGGTTCTGCTACAGTCGAGCTATACTGTCAAAAGACAATAAGTTTGAATAAAATTGGAACAAACATGTATATAAAGGTAAAACTAGGCATCTTAACTTCAAGCACCATAGTGTTAGTGTGGCTTTGTTCATTTACAGTGCATCCACTGTCTCATGAGAGCATCAAAACAAACGTTACTATAGGCAGTTGCACATTAAACTAGCAAAACAAACCTGGCTTTAATCATGACCAGATGTGCAGATACAGGTATGTAAAAAAAAAACAAAAACCAAAAACCATAAGATTCAATAAATATCAGTGCAGTTTGCAAGTGTTTGGATTACAATTTTACAAAATGTTCAATTTCTGACCCATCCTGAGTGACATAAGGGCTCTATACCAAAATATGTTTCGGTCCTTCGTACGAATTTGGCCCCTTTACTTCTACATCTGGGCTCATTCCAGCTGTTGTCCTGCAGTGTTGGCTGACAGCTGGGAGGATTTTCTGTGTCTTTGCCAGGATTTGTCCAGATATGTAAGTCGCATCTGACATTCATGCTGAATGTGGGCTGTATTTAGCATATCCCGAGCCTGAAGAAATACAAATACGCGGCTAAAACATTTACAAGAATAATTATGCCTGTGATACCTTGATAAATAAAGGTTCAGTCCTATTTAATCCAAGTAGATTAATAACTCAACACAGAGGCAAGACATTTCTGATTCAGACATCTGTACATGTTTGAACAAACAAGTAGCATTAAGCTAAGTGTTGTCTTTCTCAAGCTAGCTATCCATCAGCAGTAAGTGTCAACAGCATCAATGAGCTATTTACACCATTGACTGTGTGTGTTCATGTATCTTATGGGCCGCAAATCTCGGTTTAAAAGCTTCGGGTGTGAGTCATGTATCTAGTTTCACAATAGTTTCCCAGGTAAACATTCGTGATAGCATGAGTGCTACTCCCAAAATGGGGTACGAACTTAAGGCGTGCTTCCTTTCTTTGCTTCTCAGAAGTAAGCTGAGCACAACTTGCTAGTTTCTCATGTTTGCAAAGAAAACAACAGCTTGTCAGAGCGACACTGTGCTCTTTGGGAAAAGATTGTTGAAGATTAGAGTAATTTTCTATCAATTTTTAGATTATTTAGCACCACTTTTAGGTAGAGAAACATTCAAAACTCTGTACTTAAACTTTTAGGATTGAATTCTGCTTTGTGCATTTGAAACAAATATTGATCTGGTTGCTAACCAGTTACAGTGAATGCCCTAAAAATGCACTGTGTTCAAGCTTAAAAAACAACTGCTCGGTTCACACATTAATCCTCACTTCCTCTATTGCTTTTGAGGGTGTAGAAATCAGAGGATGCATTGTTTACCCACGTCACCGGTGTGCTGTTTGTTTTATTGCAAGCAGAGAAGGCAGGCATCACTTCTGCTTGGCTGGAGAAGAGGCAGAAATGGGGGAATGTGAATGAGAGGTAGAGAGAGAGAGCAGCCAGGTGAGACCTGAAAGCTGCCTTTGTGTGGCAGCTGGCAGTACGAACACTGCCCTTCACTGTGAAGTGTACCCTACACACACACACACACACACACACACACAAACACACACACACTTAAGTATACTGTACATAAGTATGTGTGTTAGGGAGTTATGTGGGGATTTGGCAAAAATACGAGGTTGAAAAACCGTTACAATTTTACATATTTAACAAAATAAGCCTTCACTCGGTCTCTCCAACGTGAACGGACGTTTTCTGGCTCTGTTTTCCTTCTGCATTTCCAAAACCTTATTTTAGATGTTAAACGCTCTCTTATTTTCTCCTCCACTTCACCTCGACTGTATCTGGCTCAGTTCAACTGGAGCTTGAAGAGCATGATAATATCTAGTCCCGTCTGCTGCTCCAAGGTTGACATACTATTGGAAAAGACTATTCGAGAAGTCAGAACACATTGCAACACATATGAACCTGTAAATATCCATCTTTTTGACAGACATGTGAAAGCAAGAGAGGGATCTAGATGGAGGAAAAGTGGACTTCGTGAAGAAATGGTTTTGATGTGTGTTATATCAAGGCTGGATGCCTCTTTGAGAGTGCATTGAGTTGTAATTCTCTCAATTTTCTTTTCATGAGCTTGTGCTGAAGAGGGATTTTGACAGTTTAAAATCCTCTGCTGCCTGTGGAAATATGCGATTTGATTATATGTGTGTTTTTGAGTATTAAATGTGGTTGGGGTTGCAGATTACATTTGTCCGTCCAAAATAAAAAAAAAGCAAATGACAGCTCATACCCATTGGACTATCAAAAGTTTTGGCTACGGCATCTCTTGAGACAGCAGTTTTCACAACTAATCACTGAGTTTGTCTTCGTGTTTGGTTGCAGACCTACAACTCTGTTTGAGTACTGATCTGTATTCTTGTTTGTTTACTTCTCCCCAGGAGGGGCCCTGCAGACAGGAGTCGCGCCAGGCACCATGAGGCAGAAAGCTTGGCCTGAGAGAGCGGAGAAATCACCCTTCATCACTCTCAACCAGGCTGGGCAGCGGAAGAAATGCACACAGAAGCAGCAGCAGCAGCATCAGCAGAGCGTGCCACAGCAGGGACGAGCTAACACACACATCTGAGCGAACACGGGAGAGCAAATGGGGAAGGCTGACAGAGACTCAGTATAACTAAGATTGCGTCACACTAAATGGCAAAGTGGACCGGGCCACACTCAGAGGCAGTGATGTCCTTGTTAACTCATTGTCCTCCGTTGGAAGCTCCTTGTTAGAAATCACAAATCGGTCCGCCGCCCCTGTGAGGCCACAGAGCTGAGGGGCAGAGGAGAGGAAAAAACAGAGGACGAGAGCGAGAGACAGAGTGGAAAAAAGAGACTGTGACAGGCCCCCATGCAGGCGCGTAAGAAGTATGTTCTGCTGGGCTTGTGTGCGTGCTGCTGGCTGGTCCTCTTTTACTGGGGTGGAGGAGTCCAGCTACGTCTGCTCCGGCTGCTGACGCGGCAGCGGGGGGAAGTGGTGCGCCCCTGGCCCAACTGGACCGACAGGGCCTTCCTGCCCCGCTATGCTCACCTGGATGAGCTTCAGACTGACCCCGGGACGGCCGAGTCGCCGCGCCAGCGCCGTCAGGCATGGTCGGCCATTTATAAAGATAGTCGCTGCCGCATGGAGACTTGTTTTGACTTCTCGCGGTGTCGCCGTAGAGGAAGGGAAGGGTTCAGGGTGTATATATATCCGTCAGAGAAAAATGATCACGTTTCAGAAAGCTACAGGAAAATCCTGACGTCTATAGGTGAGTCCCGGTACTACACATCAGACCCCCGTGAAGCATGTTTGTTTGTACTCGGGATAGACACCTTAGATCGGGACCAGTTATCAGGACAGTTTGTGCCCAACGTGGATGAACGCATCCATGGTTATCCGCTGTGGAATGACGGGCGGAACCACCTGATCTTCAACCTGTACTCAGGCACCTGGCCCAACTACACAGAGGACCTGGGCTTCAACATCGGCCAGGCCATCTTAGCCAAAGCCAGCCTCAACACAGAACATTTCAGGCCAGGCTTTGACGTCTCCATCCCGCTGTTCTCGAAGGATCACCCGCAGAAGGGCGGAGAACGTGGCTGGCTGGTGAGGAACACCATACCGCCTCGACGAAAGTACCTGCTGATGTTCAAAGGGAAGCGTTACCTGACAGGCATCGGCTCAGACACCAGGAACGCACTTCATCACATCCACAATGGGAAGGACATTGTGTCGCTGACGACGTGCCGCCACGGGAAGGACTGGGAGAAGCACAAAGACGCCCGCTGTGACCATGACAACCTGGAATATGAGAGGTGAGACAGGGGTCACTTGGCCATTGGGGAGGGCAGTAATAAAATGACAAGTGAGGAACGAGTCAGTGCGGCGCTATACAGGGATTTATGGGAAACGGTGTCAAGTATAATTTTTTTATTGGGATATACTCAGCGGTATTGTAGCGCTCGCCTTGTTATTTGAACCTTACATGCTGTTTTATTGGTCTTTTACATGTCGCTGATTTTCTACAAGCAGTGTCAGCGGTAGCTTTTTCGGTCCCACTGGTTATTCCCGTCTTTTTATTTCTCTCTGTCGTTTATATTTTATTTATTTCTTTTATGGCGGCACTATTTAGGTTTATGATGTTTGGCAGTTCCTTGCGAGATCAAAGATTTTAGACACAGACTCGAGTCTCTGGAAATTTTGATTCAGGTCGCTATTTGTGGAAATTCTCTTATGTTTGTATTAGTGCTGTTAAAAGTACAGTGAAACAGTCGCTGTCCTGTAATGTGCAACTTGTAATAACTGACATTTGAGCTCCTCTTTTATTCTGAGACTAAATAAGTCGGACAATATGATAGAGGAACGAATAAGAGTGTTAAAAAATTGTGTGCACATACACTTATTTTCATTTTAGTATTTGAGTGTGAAGACAAAGAGATAAACAGAAGCACAGCTGAATGATTCCAACCAAAAATTACACTTTGTTATGAGCCAAAGCAAAGGTCACCACAAAGAATTGCTCTGTAAAATTTCTGATTTCCTCAGTGAATAAACCGCTGCTGGTTGGGAGGTTTACATGATTATTATTATTATTGTTTTAACAGTCTATCCATTTTTATGACGGTTTTCTTGCTGTTGTTGTTGCATGAGAGATAAGCTCGCCATTTCCACTTCAATTTTTACAGTTTTGAGGTTTACTGATGAGATGGGGGGTGAAATGGATTGGGAAATTGGATTCCAGCAACATTTTGAATACGATGGGCTGTGATTTATTATTCAAACCAACTGATTTCACCATATAACTTTTTCCAGAGTTTAAAAAGTTTGTATGAAAACATACTTTTTAAAAAATAATATATTTTTTTTTTATAATCAGTCTTAATGCACTGTACAGGTCTTTTTCATAGAGTGGTTTTCAAATATGTGGCCACCACTTTTGAGTAAATAAAAGCTTTCAAAAACACAATACATGTTGCAGCTTGGTAAACACGTCTCCTTCCCCGAGTGCTTCAGAGCTCACAGTGTGATTTAAAACATATTGAAATAGATGCATGTACTCAAAAACACACAATAGGCACTTTGTGACAAACTCGTAATTCATAAGCTCTGGAAATTCATGATAAGTAAAAAAAAAAGGCCTCTGTTTTTATCTAACTGCAGTTCAGTGTGCTGTAAACTTTTGCCTTAAATATGTTAGATTTACCAGCTAGTTGTTGTTGTTGTCTGTGAGCTAATAAACTTTAATGTATGCAGACCCTGACTGATGCTGATGGGGGTCCTGTATGCTTGCAGTGGGAATGAGGAAGAACCACTGAAGTTTAGTTTTATTAAAAGTCATTATTTTGCTCTTATATAACGCAGCAGTCATTACATAGTTAATATAAAGGAACTATACTTTGCCCTGTAACATAGCCCCTGTGTTTGCCTCCTTCATGCTTAACTTACACTTTGTAATCAGAGTCTCTGAAGCTGAAGTGCTGACAGCGCTCCTCATTATACAGTCTGTGTCTGTCCATTGCACAGAAACCAAGAGCAGGGTAGTGTGATGGTGCAGAACATCTGCAGACAGCAGAAGATGGATTTCAGTGAAAGAATAAGGAAAGAATGAGAATAAGGAGTCAGAGCATCTTCAAACTGTCTATTAAATTTTGCTTTAGATGGTACGCTCGTCCACAGTGCATGGGGAATAGAGCAAGATTGAAAAGCGAAAAGTCTGAAGAACTATTTGTACCATTATAGTCCCATTTTAAGACATTTAATAGACAAAGATTACTTAAATGTTCAGAAGTTTTGTGGAAATTAATGCCTTGTCTTATACTTTGATTAAATAAAATACACTTAATTCAGGGAAAGGAAAATGAGCTAAAAAGGAAAAGGAGCTGAAGCAGCTAAAATTAAAGCTAAAGTAATGTTTTAATGCACAATGTGTTTTTTATTTACCCCAAAATTTGACACAGCAAAGTTCATCCATTTGTCTTTGTGAATCAGGTGTTGCTAAAAGTTTGGTAACATGTTGATCTCTCAAAGGTTTGTCAGTTTCAAATACTTTAAGCGCTAACATACTAATCAGCAGAGAACATGCTAGCTAGTTAGTCACAAAAGCTCTGAGAACTAGCTAGCTTCTTACTAGAAAGCTAGCTAGCTCTGTCCCTGTTAGGACATAATAAATAAATGCCAATAAGTGAGGAGACGTATCTGTACCATCATAACTTTCTTCAAACTTTCACTTATTATATTTCAGAGTAATTAAGAATTATAAGGGGCCAAAATTTACAAATTTACTTAATCCCTGCAAGCTAGCTAAAATGTTGGCACTTTAGTTAATCAGTTAATTGAACGTTCAGAATTATTTTACTTTCAGTACATTTACTGATAAAAAATGCGATTATCTTGATGAAACAATTATTGAGTTCATTTGGGTTTAAAAATAATGAAAAATATCAATCTGGAAATTAAAAATTTAGAATACATTTTATTTCTTTTTAGCTTTTTATTTGAAATACAGTCCAAAACCATAGATTTTAGTTTATTACAGGCTATTAAACAAAAAGAAAAAGTCTTACATTCTCACATTTGGGAAGCTGTAACCATGAAATGGTATTTTTTCATTTAAAAAGGACTTTTAGATATAGTTGAAAGTTACTTTTTTTGTCCATTGCCGAAGACATACTGCATTTATTTAAGTGCTCATTTTTATCTATAGGACCTGCTAGGACAAGCTGAAAAAACTTGTTATTATATGAAATGAAAACTGTAAATTTTTAGTCTTAAAATCCTGAATTTCTGCTTGAAATGAATAAAACATATTGAGTTAATGAAAAATGTCACATGATTTTGATTAAGCCCTGTGCAGTGTTTTACAGTGTGCAATTTTTTTAACTGCATCTGCATCGATGAAATGTTTCTCCTGCTGGACTGACCGAACTTTCCTGGCACAAGAAAAGCCAACTGCTAAACCCCCCAATTTAAACCCAAACCCTTGGAGGTGGAAGTTGTTTTCAAGCACTATCAAATGAATGCTCAGTGCAAATATTTTCAAACTACACAGTATGACTTTTCATCATTTACCCCAGGAGCAGTTAGGAGGTGGTTCTGGTCCAAGAGCACTCCTTTTGCTGCCGTGGCCTTAAAACTGGCTACCATAGGCTTGTTTACATTGGGCCGGGCAGCAAAGGGATGGAGCCGCTCAACACTGTATGAATGAGCTCATTTATTCCACATAGCCCGCTACTCAGACACCCGGGTGGGCAGCGAGTTTGTGGAAGAGGATAGTCGAGGAGGAGGGGAGGTCCCATGTGGTATTTTGCGGTAGATTTGGGTATGGCAACGGCTCTGAGGGTGTAAGGGTGTAAATGGGGGAAGCAAAGTGAGAGACAGCTGCCGTTTGTAGGAAAAACACAAAAAGCTGGATGATTTTTTTTTACCCTCTCTCTCTCTCTCTCTCTCTCTCTCTCTCCTTTTGTAAAGTCTCTTTCTATGGGAACACAAGGCTTTTGGCTTTGGAGAGAGAGAGGTGTGAAGGAGGGATGTAAGGGGGAAAAAAACAAAAGGGAGGGAAGATGAGGGATCCATCTCTCTTTCTGCATCCTTTGAATCTGCATTTCAGGGGAGAGAGGAGAGGTGGATTTCAGAGGGGAGAGCATTAGAGCTGTGGCTTCCACAGGAGAGAAAGAGAAAGAAATGGGGACAAAAAACAAACTGCATGAGGAAGGTTTGTGCCAGATAAAGTCACACCCTTGCCTCTCCATCTGTCTGCTGCTCTGACACAGTCTCCCTCTCTCTTCTGTCGTACCTTCAGTCTTTCTATCCTTTTTTTTCTTTCTCTTCTGTCTGCGCCAAAAAGCCCTGCACCTGAAAAGCCTGTGTACTAAAAATAATGGCGTGTCACAAAGTGAGCATGTGTCTTTGCGTGAGAGCGTCACCGTCATGTTTGCTGAGACAGTGTGTGTGTGTGTTTGTAAGACTGTGTCCCGGTCAACGAGGCTCTTAGAAGGTATCACCAGGTTAATGAGCGCATGCATCTGGTACACCGGCAGATTAGCCCTGAGGGACCCGGACAAGACAGGAACCAACAGACAAAGGGCACACGGGGGAGGAGGGGGAGGATGAGGAAGTGGGAGGAGGGGCGACTGTGACCTACAGATCAATACGACTGACATCATTTTTCTGCTCAAATAGAAACCTGAACATCCCACCTCTTTTAAAACAAACAAAAAAAAAGAAAATGAATAGACCTATAAAGTGATAGTTTCTTGGAATACTTTGTACTGAAAGCAGCTTATTATTACAGAACACTCTGCAGTGTTTTGGTGTCTGATAAGCCTTGAAACTAAAGGATTTATTTCTTAAACTGGCCTCCTTGGAATGTACACCATTGTCTGTTTTGGTAACTGGAACAACATTTCCATATAACTGCAGCCGCTTGTGCTATTTTAATGTTGTTCTGCTTGCAGTCTGAGTGGTTTATTAACTGTCGTTTCATATGAGCATAATCAGCATTAATAACTGTAGCAGCTGTAGGTCCTGATACTTTACAGCTGATCCACAGATGCTGAGTTTACCCACTTTAAATCACATTAAATGAGAGACATTTTCTGTCTTACCTTTGGTTTGTACACACATGCAGTTGCAGATAGTTTTGGATTTATTTAAGTGTCTTATACATTTGACCTCTGCCCCTATTCCAAAACAATGGAAGGGAAATTCATTAGATTGCGGTCTAAGCAGCAGCAGCCACACCTGTTTTACTGGAAGCAGCATCCTTGTTACTCTATGACCCACAGACCTTCCTGTCAACAGGTTTCATAATGTGTATATCCCTAACTGAAAAAGCTCAAAATGCAAAATGTTCACAGTGGATTTTATTCTGCATTGCCCGTAACAAAGACACCTATTCACCAAAATAAAGTCTACAGTCTGTGTTTAACCCAGGAGGACATGCATTTATCCATTCAGACTGACTGCTAGAAAACGTTTTAACCACGACATTGTGCAGGTGTTTTGGTTTTTTTTACTGGTCTGCTGAGTAGCTGCATAGCGCACAATTATTGTGGCTTTCTGAAACAGTGATAATATCATCCTGCCACCAAACAGATTAAGTTTTAATACATTTGTCTCCGCCATTTCT
This sequence comes from Acanthurus leucopareius, assembly GCA_029814765.1. NCBI lineage: Eukaryota > Metazoa > Chordata > Actinopteri > Acanthuriformes > Acanthuridae > Acanthurus > Acanthurus leucopareius. The sequence goes on along the minus strand of JAQMCX010000018.1, from coordinate 5,485,334 downwards.
ATTAATATAATTGTACTATTTTAAAGTGCAGAATGATTAGTAAATGGTCCCCAAAAATCCCATTAAAATCTGCCATAGGGAAAAAGAAATCTTACTAGGAACAGAAGGTGCCTGAAAATACTTTTCTGGTCTATTGAATTGGTGTGCAATTTTGTATGTGAGTGCGTGCATGTGAGTGTGTGTAAGTGTGTAAGTGAGTGTGTGTTCGTGCATGGATTATGGATGATAGGAGTGAAAACAGAACAAGGAAGCAAAGAGACAAGTTGGAGGTGGGACACAGTGGTACCCAAGGCAATGAGAGCAGCAAGACAGAAAGGAAGAAAAGGAGAATGTCATGTGATAAAGATTACAAAAAAAAAAAAAAAAAAAAATGGGAAAAAGGCCGAGGAATACCGCAGGCAACTCAAGGAAAAGAGCGAAAATGAGACGGGGCAGGAGGGGAGGGTGACAAAGTGGGAGAGAAAGACAGAGCAGAGAAAGAGGGAATTGGGAGAGAGGGGGATACTTGAAGCAGGGGAGAAGCTGTGCTGCAGCCTAATGGCCTAGTTTCCCTCACTTTGGAGAATTCTCTAAGAAAAGGGAAGCGAAACGTGCATTGTACAGTGAATGTAAATGAGCAGGAGTGTGAAAAACAAGAGGGGTTAGGAAGAAAAGGAAGGGATATTTAGGAGATACAAAAGGTACGGCAGAGAACACCAAGTTCTCAGGTTCCTTTCGGACTGACTGAGAACCATGTGTTTGTGAAGGCGAACCAGTGGCGTCGACAGATATGGACGGGAAGCGATGGGATTATGTCTGATGTTAAAACTCTGCACCTCTCCGCTTTGTCTTAAAGGCCGTTAAATTGGTCGTTGTTGGAAACCGATTATTCATGACCCTCCTTGAAGAAACTCAAGGTTGCTAAAAAAGAAGGAGTGAGCAATCAGACTTTAAAACCTGGGTAGCAGTTTGGAGTGAATGCAGCATACTAATCAGACAAAACACAACTGGAGGACTGCAAAAAAAAAAAAAAAGAAAAAAAAAAGAGAGAGAATGATTTTCAAAGTGTGCTGGCCGCGGTGAAAGTTAGGAGGAAATGCTTCAGAAATGCTCTCATGCATATGTGATTTGAACAGGAAATTTGCAGACTTCGATGTTGTAAATGCCGCCTCAATTCGGTGCGTCACAAACTGATCCGGCATGTGAAAGGAAAACAGCGTTATTGTTATCTTCTGGGAAACATAAGTGGTCTCTCGTCGTTGCGTTGTTACTTCTGCGCGCGCACGATTTAAATTAATACGTGGGCGTGCACGTGCACAGCTTTTTTTGTATGTGTGTGTGTGTCTGGATCCGTGGACGTTCTGCAAGAGAGTGTGTGTGTGCGATTTGAGAATTTGGTAAACCGAATGAGAGACGCTGCAGCCCACTGTAATTAGGGCCTCTGAAATTGTGCCTCTGAAGATGCTGCGGTCTGAGTGTGTGTGTATGTGTGTGTGGTTTGTGTGGTCCGTCACTGCTGTCTCTGTTTAGAATACTTGGAATTGAGAGGCAGGCCTTGTGATTCTCTGGCACTTGTTCACTCCATCCTCCGTTCTCTTTCCTCCTCTGCAGCTCGTATCTTTCTAATCCCACACATCAATCTTTCTCCCTTGCTGTGCTTTTGTGAAGGCTGGTCAAATGTATTTATAAAGTCACCGAGTGCTTCGGCAGTGCAGCAAAGGTTGCGCAGGGGTTTGGAAATGTACACGCTTTCTTTGTCTTTAAAGCTGCTATAATCAATATTTTTTTTCTTTTTTTTTTTTTTTACAACAAATGGATCAAATGAAGGTGTGTAATTTGGAAGGAGCCGCTTGTATTTAGAAACCCTCAGGTAATTATCACTCAACTCTGCAGACTCCAGCAGCTCTATAACATTTCAGCATCTTGAGCTCATTATTTTGAATTTAAAAAGCCCACAGCTTTAATGTTTGTGTTCATGCTGACAGCTCTCATCAGCAGGAGGCTCTTTTTCATGAAAAAATGATCAAAATATCTCTTTCTGCTACCTGCTCAGCACAGAACAGATAGAGTTATCAACCAGCAGATGAACATAGGTGGTGGAGACCAAAAACAGAGCTAACTGGAGAGTAAATATTAGATTTACATTTTTTAGGGGCCAGAAACATGAGTCAAAATTAATGCTAATGTTGCTCCACATCTTTTTGATGTCTAACTGACAACCGTTTGCTAGTGGTTTTTATCATTTAAATGTTGTGTTCTTTCCGCTGCCCCCAAGTGGCCAAAAAAACCAAGCATGACCATTAAAAAAGCTCCTTCGTCTGCATGCACTGGTGTTCACTAAAGGCCAAAAAAACCTACATTGACAGTAGGTTTTAGGGCTGTATGGGCTAGTTATAAAGCTCTGAAGCTTCCTTTATGACATTGTCATTCAAATTCTAAAATAACTTTCAAATGCTTAGGCTATTGGGCGTATTGCAGGGCTTTGACGGATGTTGTGGGGGTTGGATGGGTGGAGCGAAGGGACAGATGCCATGGATGCTAGAGATGTTTGCACCTACAAGAGAGTTGGGGGCAGACTGGAGCTTCTGGAGGAATAAATGCCTCCAGTTTCACTATTCTGTCCTGGTTTGTAGGAGGACTCAGAGTTTATTTCAGTCTTCAGATCTGATCTTTAAATGATTCTGCCATCAAACTTGTCCAAGTCACACATGGAGAGTTGGGAGGAGCCACAAAACATTCCTAAAATATGAAGATGGACAATAAAAGCTTTGTTCGAAAAACCTTAGTACAGAGGCTTCAAATTACAAAAATGACACTTGGCAAAGCTCTAGTTCATTAAATCCACTAATTACTAGTTGGAATATAATTTTAAAACACTTAACTGCAATCAATTCTGTATCAGTCAGAGGTTAAACATGGTCACAGTGGTTGGAAATCTAGCTGAATGCTTTTTTTTTATTGCGGATGAGGATGATTTCAGAATAAATTTGTGCATATTTATTGCATCCAGACCACAGTTTGTATGTTGCCAAGTCATTTTATGTTTATCCCTGCAAGACATCACAACACACACTGCTGGATATCTGACTTTTATGAATTCTGGTGGACAGATAATACTTGAGCCAAGGTTATGTTTTGGGGTCTGACCTTATCTGAGATTCCAGCGTTCGGATGATTATTATGTTTTATCCGCAGCAACGAGAGAGGTGGACTCTCGGTCTCAAACCCAAAAGCCTTGTTTGCAAGGTCACAAAATCAATTTAACTTCACTTTAACCGATGGGAATGATGTCTTTGGCTAACACTGACTTGGCAGCGAGCTCGATGTTGGCGGAGGTTCGCTCTCACTTTGAGTCTTCAACTGCAGCTCCGCGGGCCGCTCATCTGAAAGGCAGGAAAAAAAACACACACAAAGCTTTCCTTTCCCAATCATGCAATATGTAATGTTGTTTTCTTGGTCGAATGCAAGTCACAACCTGATCGTCATTTCTCATTAAATGTTTGAGGTTAAAATCTTCATCCCTTTATTGTTCTCTCACTGTTACAAAACTTTGAGTCATACTGGTGGCCTCCCTTTTCTTTGCTATTTCAGTTTGACTTCAATTTTCAAAACAGGTTATAATTTATCCGTCTGAGGACAATTCAAAATGACAAAAGATAGTTGTTTACAAGTCACACTGGAAAACGGGTGGCAACCACACCACAGCGTGAAGCAATCAAGATCTGAACGTCTTTTGTGTCGCACAGGATGTGCAAGACAATGTTTTTTACACAGAATCAAAACCAGGAAAATGTCTGTTGAACATTTCTACCACACCCAGACTTCACCTACATTTGAAAAGTCTTGATTTTAATCCCTGCATTATTTACACCTACAAGTCTATTCCCTGAGATAAACACGATGATGCACGTGTGAAGGCGTACGTGCACATGTGAGGACTCTGCAGCTCACAGTTATTCTTTTCTTTCCGTCTAACTCACACCTCAGCACGTATCCTCTGCACAACCCCGTAACTTTTTCTCCCAGCATCTTGTCCTCCTCCTCTCTATTTTTTCCATACAAAGTCCTCCTACAGTTGACTGCAAGCCTCCTTCCATATTTTTTTTTTTTCCTGAGCTCCAGCATGCATAATTTATCAACAAACGCTGCTTCTCCATGGAGGCAAACTTTTCTGACAGCACAGATGTCTGCAGCGTTAACACACAATAGTCTCGCACGCCATTGTGTTGGTGGCATGCACATGAATGCACCTCTGCATGCTCACAAACACTGACAAACAGTCGCCTCTCTGCTTTAATCTATGCATTGCTGCCGCTCTGAGCCCCAGCGTTCAGCCTTTCATGCGTGTTGTGATGAGCGGGACAGCATGCGGAAAAGGTCGTGAGAGGAAGCGCACGTCTTACAGTGTTTGAGCCTCATGGTGTCAAACGAGGTTTCATGTAATCCACTCTGCAAGAAGTGACAAATCACAGCATTGTCCTCAAAAGGGGAGGTCAAACACGTAGCTGTCTTTAAGGACGCCAAACAGCTGATCAGCTGAACTTTAAAGCTCTCTCACCTCTCTGTGGTGATGGACTGGTCACCCGTTGACCTCAAACTTGGAAAATTTCCAATATTGCAACTTAAACAGAGAGTGTTGGCTGTTCATTAGTGATAATAGTTGGACAATTTAAGAATTATTGATTTCTTGGCCTTGAGTAGCAACCAGGCATAAACCACAAATGAGTTTTAAAGAATTGCACATTTGTACGAAACAAAAAACACATATTCTAGTTTGTACTTAGCGAGCTCTAGTAGGTGGATTTTTATTGCTTTTGGAGTTAGGCTGTTGTCTCCCCTGTTGAAAGTCTTTGTAATAAGCAGAGCTAACCTTCAGTTTGCTGCAGCCTCACATTTAACCGACAGATACTGAACAAGAGTGATATCGATTTCTTATCTAACTCTAAGCACAGGTCCAAAAAAAAAGGTGGAACCATTGCTTTAAAAACTACAGCATTTTTCACAATGTGGCAAATATAAGACATTTTTCTTATTATTTGCTTGTAACTGATTGTAAAACATCAGCGAAGTATTAATAATTATCAACAAACCCATTCATAAAGGGAGCTTTTTTACAAGAATGGTACCTTTAAAAGTAAAAAATCGAAGGTTATCCTCTATGTAATCACACCGTACTGTAAGTTTGTGTTAGAGTTGTTTTTGTAGGGTATTTAATTCTGGTCAGTAGAGGCAACAGACCCTCGCTGAGGTCTGATCATAAAATCCAGTCACATTGTGCGGCTAATACTGTCCAGCTGCTTCAAAGGAGATCATCTTACCTGTAATATCCGCTGTCTGTTGGTCGACCTCGCTGTGTTCACTTATTACAGACATATGTCAAAACAGCCATCATTTAATAATACATCTGTTTCCGACTGATCGTTTCTGGGAATCTGGAAGCAGTAGTAGCTCACAGGTCACACAGGAAAAAAAAAACAAACTCACAGCTTGTGAAAAATCTCTGGCAGACATAACCTCGATTATTCCAAGGATTTTAAGGTTTAAATTTAAGCCAGGTAGGATATATAAGTGGTGCTGTGCAGGTACGGTAGGGGCTCTACTTCCTGGGTATAATAAAAAGATCAGGCTCAAAGTTATGACAGTAGTTATGGCAGCATGTGTGAATATTACATTTTTCATCAGAAAAAGTCCAGAGTTGAGAGCTAACTGAAAACTTAAATATAAATGTAAAAAATGCAGGGAAAGGCATTGATCATGACTTAGAGTTTGAAATGATTTCTGCATTCAAGCAGTATTTATCTTAATGGGAGATCAAATTGAATATAGAAAACCAACTTTTGTTTTCTTTGTTAATGCAGAAATTAAAGATTAAATCCTTTCAGCTCAAATCTGTTTTGTCTCCTGGGAGTTCTTGGTCCTGACTGATAGTCGCAGTATTTGTTGACTCATACAGGAACTTTATTAGTTCAGATCTGGTTTGTGAGGTTACGAGGACACAAATTCCAGAGTGATGTCTGCAACCTGACCCTGCCTGATGGACTCGACATATCTGGGTTGGATCTGTGCACAGTATCACCTGGACACTGCAGGTTTATGGAGAACAAGAAGGAAACTGGTAAAGAGGAACGTTTAATAGACTGATATTCTGTTTTTCCACATTCACATTATGATTTATTTTTACGTTGAAGAAAAATATCTAGTTCAGGCTTCCGTCCAGTTTAAGGCTGACAGGGTCAGGCGAGGCTTTGGCTGTAATGAATCAGGCTGAGCGGGACTCAAGGCCCCACCTTCCAGTGTTGAAATCAAGAAGGGCTGCGTCCAACCATTTCTGTAGCTTTCCAAAACTGTCAACCTGACACCGACTTCACACAGAGTTGTCCAAATGTGCAGAGGACTTCAACTCCTCTCTTAAGCCGTCTTTTTTTATTCGTCGACTGCAAGCAAATAACCAAAAGTCAGAGATAATTTGCTGACTCTGCAGCTGTTTGTGAGCGACAGCCGAAGCATCACCTCCGCATTTTTCTAAATCACCTCGGCTTTGTTCTCTCCCTTTAATCTCCAGCATATATCGAGGGGGCGGCTCCGGTCTGTCAGGTGCCTATCAGGTTTCTTAAGGAAGGCCGTTTGGCCTCCGGGGGGGGGGGGGGCTCCCACACTAGTGTGGGTGTCTTCTTAATGGGTGCCCATTCAGCACCCTAATGGGCCCTTTATCAACCCCGGCTAACACTAGAGCGATCATAGCAGGAAAAGCCTCTGGCGACCTTGCTCGCTTTTGTCCAGGCCAACTGGAGCGTAAAAGCTTTGACAATGACAATGCAGTTGGGAGAGAGAAAGAAAGAGAGACATTGAGGGAGACATTTTTCATTTCTTATGCAGTTAAGGAGCCGAGTCTCCGTTGAGTGGCCTGAATTTCACTTGTTTACCACTTTTAATAGCATCTTGTTGACCTTTGACCTCACCACCACATGCTAAGAGTCCATGGTTTAGTGATTAAGAGGGTGAAGAAGATGAGACATTACTGATATCTTCGTGTTTTTTTCTTAGTCTGCTGACGTTCGAGGAACTCTGTGTTATCAAGACGGAAATAATTTAAGGGGAAAATTAGAAAGCACATCTCTTTCATGGCTGAATCATTTTTCAGAATATGTTTAAAAAACTCTCAAGAAATATGTGCAGAAACTGTCACAGTGTAGAAGTTCAAACCCCTTAATGTGAAGAGGCCTCCAGCCAAATCATGGCTGACAGACACACGACACTCAGGCCAGATTTTGCCTCAATTAGGCCGTCCCAAACGCATGTTGGAGCTATTTTTTTTTAGCTTTTTTTTCTCACAGGACCCCCAAAATTGCTGGAGATACACGGTGTAAAATTAGGTCAGAAAATATTGTGTAGTGTAAGTTTGCAATAAGATGAAAAGGCTTTTTAATAACCGCTTTTTTTTTCTCGCTTTGATGTGAAGTGAAGCGCTCCGATTGGCTCGGGCTTGAGATGAATGACTGATACGCGGTGATAATCCCAACCACTGGAGGGTTCAAAGGACTCACTAATGTATGCTGCACTATCAGCATGAAAATGATCTATGTACCCTGTTTTTTAATAACGCAGTGGGGTATTGGGGTTAAACTGGGATTTGGAAGAGAGCGCGCCTCAGCAGCCTGTAGTATTTTTTAATGCAAATTTCATAACCCTCTGTGTATTTTGCTTAATTATTTCACTCGTACATCATCCTATATTGGAGTATTTGTACCACTGCTTGTTTAATAAATGTGTGCGCTCTCTCGTGTGTGAGCCCTTTATCTAAATTTCATTTTACTGGCGTTCCTCCCCAGTTCATAATGTTCCTTATTCGAGTCTTTTGGGACTAAAAGTTCACACATGGACTTTTTTTCTCTGCTCTTTTTCACATTTGACTAATGCTTCATTGTGTTGTAGGTGTTTGAAATGGCGTTAGTAGTGGATAACAGATTGTTCAGAGACTTTGTTGTAACCTGACCTGTGTCTCATGCCGTTATCTTCAGAGCACTTATAGTACATCTTGTGCTAGTAGTACGGAGTACACTGTGTACCTCTTCAGTGAATAAGCAAGCAGCTTGAAAAGGGTGCTTGTCGTAGCAGCCTCCGCATTAGTGGAGGACACATTTTTCTTAACCTTTTGACTCGTACAGTGTCAGCGAGGTTTTTGAAATCTGACCTACTGTTCTCCTGCTGTTGTGCTGTTTGGCCAACACCTCTTTGTCAAGGGTGGAAACCACTGCCTGGACTTGCCAAAAAAGCTGACATCACCGCTGAAATAATCCTTATTATATTTCTTTTCTCTTGCGGTTTTTTTTCTACAGCGCACAGTGCAGAAAACATAACAATCGAGTTTCTCAAAAGGCATCACCTCTTGTCTTTTTTTTTTTTTTTCCTTTTTTTTTTTGCAATGTAATACCCTCATCACAAGTTGAGGAAAAAAAAATAAGCAGCATGAGTGTGTGTTTGTGTGCGTCACTGTTGCCAAGCCCAACAGCAGACAATACAGTATGGTTGCCCCAGATAAGGGCTTTTATTGTGCTACCTAGCAAATAAAGAACGTTGTGGAAGATCATGAATTACTCATGAGTTCTGGTGCTGAACTCTTATTCAATGATAGCCGTGCAGGGACCGCTCTGTTCCTCTCGCCTGTCTCCCCCCCTCATCACCTTTGATGAATGAGAAACAAGTGGAGAGAGGATGGGAGAGAGTTTAAGAACTAAGTTGCTCTCAGGATGTCTTTTGCGCCCTAATCTTTTAGAAACTGCATCATAGACACAAACCCTGCAAGCTTCAGTCTCACTCCTGAGTCTGTGATGTATGGCCCGCTGCGCTTTCTTGTCAGATGGCCCGCTACACCGAACATTCACCTATAGCACCCTGCAAAACAGCCTTCCTCCAATATGCACACACTCTTTGTCAGCTCTGCGTGGCGTGTGAAAAATGGGCTTGATGTTACCTCCGCCTGCTCAACCTAAAAAGTCTCCCCCTCTAGATTAAAACCTCGGCACAGTGAGCTCCTTCACACTACAGCAGGCCCTGACTCATTCCAATCTGCCACTCATTTCAGTCCTCATTTCCTTTACATTATACACACCATTAAGCATATTAAGTTCAATGCCTGCCATTGTGCTGCCCCATGCTCGTAATGATGTCGCCATCTGTGTGCATCTCTGTTCCTGAGCGAACAGGTGCATCAGGGCAGGTTAGTTAAGAAAAAAAACCCTGCAGGATGTGTCTAAAATGTGATTTGATTTAAAAGATTAAGTGTAATAAATGAACACAGCCATGTTAGCAGTTCTTTGAGGCACAGCGGTACTGTGAGCTAAATGCTAACATCAGCATGCTAACATGCTTATGTACCATTTTATATTTTGCAGCTATCGCTGATACTTTAGGAGAATCAGCAAAAAACAGAAGAAAGGCATTGACAAAAAGCAAAAAGCTTCCGTTTTCCTTCTTGACAGTTATGTTTTATGGGAAATGTTGATAACTTTAGCTTCCTTAACAAAATTACTATTAGCGAGCCACAGAATCTGTCAGCTCTAGATGTCACATGTATGAATGTTATGACTTTATCTCATTTATTTCATCATCACATTTCAGCTTTTAGTATTGCTATTCTCAGTTACTTCGTGGCTATAAATCCTGCAAAAAACATTTCAAGAAAACTGTATTAGTGCTAACTGACACAACTGATCTCTTCTGCGTTAACACTTCACATTTGTCCACATGGGGCATCAGAATCAGCACAGAATAAAAGTTCCTCTTATTTACTAACCTTAAAATGAATGCTACCATGTTAGCATACTAACATTTTGTAATCAACACTAAATGCAAAATGCAGTCAAGGCTGATGGTAGAGTCTTTTGTTTTGCTGATTTTGGACTTATTAAAATTGCAAAAGCATAGCTGTGCTACATAAAAAGTTCAAAGATCACCAAAGTTTTTTCATTAAAAAGCCATTCGATTATTCTCAAGACATTTTGCACAAAACCTACTGTAAATGTTAGAGAAAAAGTCCTGATTTATCATTTGGGAAGCCTGAATAACATGTTTGACCAACTGGTGGAACAAGAGAAAAAGTCGGCTGAACACTGAACTCATTAGCATTCCTTCTTTGGGGACCAAGAATCTCTGTATAAAATTTCACTGCAATCTATATATCTTCTAAGATATTTCAGTCCGGACGAAATGGTAGGCCGACTGACTGACAGACCAAAATTACCATTCCTGGAGTCACCCTGCTAAAATTAAACTCAATTAAAATGATATATTATGCATTCTTCTGTGCTGCTCCTTACACTCTGCCAGTTGTCTCGGAGTCATTCATCTTCAGGCTCGTGTTTTTACTGCCCGCTGTGATATACTTATACCATTTCTACTATTAGCTTTCTGTTGGCATCTACTATAATGACCTCTAATGGTCCGGCAGTGGCATCCAGTGTCACTCCCAACCTTTCGCCCGGTGCCAAACACCAGATAACACACATAACATACGTGTATACACTCTTTCTCTCCTTCCTGTTTCTGCCGCTCTGTCTTTCTTTCTTTATTTCTGTCTTTCTTTCACTTGATCGTTCTCGCAGCACACGATGCATGTACTCACACACGCCCCTGCTCGGGTTTCTCGCTGTGTGCCAGGCCGGCAGTGCCGCGATCTCTTCAGCCCTGCTCCTGTGTTTCCAGCTGTCCCTCGGTTATCACTCTCTGTCTCCTTCGTCCACTGGCTGCCAGTAAACGGGCCACTCTGTCTCTGTCTCTTTCTCCCTGCAGTGACCTTCCTTTCTTTCCTCGCTGCAAGATGAGTCTCTGTATACTTCTCCCTTTTTTCCCCGTCTTTGTTGTCTTGCCGTCCACTCTCTATTTCTGGTTCAATGCTTCAGGAAAAGGGATTAAATATGTCTGCCTTCTTTACTTTTATTTCAAGAGTTTATTTCTCTTTTGCTCCACTGTTTTCTGTTTCTCTGCTGCAAACCCTTTCCCCCCTCTCCTCTTGGCCTATAAGGATGTAATGTGGTCGGGCGCTGTGTAAATTCACTTTAAAGAGTAGATAATGTCTCTGTCCTCTCCCTTTTTCCTCTGTTCTTTATGTCATTTCCTCCCCTTTACTTTCTCCTCAGTCTCTCTGTTGTATTCAGATCTATTGCCAAAAATACCGATACCTGTAAATATTAGTCTTACATTGCAAAAAAAGTCTGCATTTGAATTCCTACAAAATAAAAGAATGGAATAACATACACAAAATGTACTTAAAGTATTAAAAGTGAAATTATTTGTTCTGCAGAAAAATGTTCTTCTGTTCATATCTATTTAATTACAATGTATGACAATGTATTAAATTAATGTAATGACTGATATATTAATGCACACGTTGCAGTTAGATGGCTCAGTTCAGGGGTTTTCAAACTTTGAGTTACTGCCTGTAGGAGGTCAAATCTGAGGGGTTGTGAGATGATTAAAGGAGGAGACTTGTTTTTGTCTTGTTTAAAACTATAATTTCTTTTTTTCTTTTTGTCAAATTTGAAATACTTTTCGTTCTTTGTCCCTCAGATGGTTTCATTTAAAACATTTTACATTTATCTTAATAAACTGTTTTATGGGACTGACCTTTGGTTGAGCTTAACAACTCAACTGATGTAACCAGGGGGCCTGAAGTGGGCTCACAAGCAAAACAGAAGCCTTAAATAAGGTGCTGTACTTCCTAAGTGTTTTTTCTGTTTTGTCATGTAAAGTACAAAGCAGCGTACATGAAAGTACTACAGCAAAGTGTCAGTACCTCAGAATAATACTTAAATACACTTGATATAAGGCACTTACTTACTTTCCAGCATAAAAACAGGTGAAAATCACAAACATGCATTGAAAAAATCAAAGCACCATTGTATGTTTATATCAAAAAGATGAGTAGAGAGAATCAGGATGACACAAATAATCATTTCAGACAGTTCAGATGTACAACGGCGGTTGCAGTTGTCTCTAATATTTTGTACATCAAGTGCATTAAGCCCCCTTCACCCGCATCCACCCAGCCTCTGCTCACTTACTATGCACATGCAAGCACTTACACACACTCTGTCACACTCCATCATGGCCTCTAATAGGGTAAAGGCTGATGGAGCGGCCAGGCCTGCTCAGCAGACAGTGGTGGAGTGAATCTATATTCAGTCTCTGCACTTCTTCCTCCTCCTCCTCCTCCTCCTCCTCCTCCTCCTCTGGAGCCTGATGAACTCAAGGGAATCCATGGAGCCAATAAACAGACTGTGATCTATTGAGGCACCCTCCCTTGAATGCGATCCATACTCCACAGGGCATGGACGGTTTTTTCTCGTGCAGGCTGACTGTCTGCGTGTGCTCATTTTTTTTTATTTGTGTGTCTTTGTGTGTCAGGTTTCGTTCACAATCCAGTGGTTTAGTGGATGCTTAGTGCATTGTGTTCAATCATTAGCATCCCTCGTGCGCAACAGAAAGCGACTAAGTGAAAGCGACAGAGTCGAGAGAGAAAAAAAGAGAATAGGGAAGGTGATAAGTCTCTGTTTTCTCAGCGCTGCGACTATCAGGCGACTGCAGCACGGAGGGAGAAACGATGTTACTGTCCCATAAAATGCAACTTGTCATTAGTGTGTCCTCACCACATCGCCACTTAGGTTAATGCAATGATGATTAAACATGTGGGGCTTTTTATTGATCCCTGTAGAAAAATTCTCTTCACTCAGAGGTCAGGAGGAGATACAGAACAGGTGTGGCAGCTGTTAATCGCTACACCACCTTAAATTTGTCTCATTAAGTCAAATAAGTTTGACTCGAAGTTCTCTAAAACTCGATTCAGTACAAAACAAATGATTGACGTTGAGAAACTGCTTGATGTTATTTTTTGCACTTTTTGACAGCTAGGCTCTCGATCAACGGCAGCGTCAGCAGCTGGGTGGTGCAGATGTGTTTGAACTGGAAACAGGGTTTAGTTTCCTTATTCTGAACTTAAGTTCAAAAACACATTTGGGGAAAAACCCTGCTGCAATATTTTGTCTTTTAATTTCGTGTCTATGCTGGAACTGGGATTGCATCGTGTTGTGTAATTGGCATCTGGTGCTTGTGCCTACCTTGTGCCAGCATGTCAGCAAATATATGACCAATTTAACAGAATAATGTGTGATATGAAGGAACGGCATAGCTGGAAGAAAATTGGGAGGCTCAGTTGTTTTGACTGGAATGAGTTTTTCTTCATTTCTCTCCGTCTGAGGTTTAATAAATCAGACAGAAACAAGATAAATCCAGTTTTTCATTACATGTAATTGGGTAACAAGCTGATTATCGGCAATTATATTATAATTGGAAAAATGTGTGTATGATATTGTAGAGAGAAACTTGACCAAGGAAAACTTTTCTAGTTTAGTGGTGTTTGCAAAGAAGGCAGATGCTGTTAACAATTAAAAACATGCATGTATGTATTGATTAGTTCAGGATCAGAGAATGCATTTTTAATCAGATATTTCTAATTTCTACAAGGCCAAACTGATACTTTTGACTTGTGTTTCTTGGCTGTCGATAGTAACAAAAAGTTAAGAAATGAAACAAAAAAAACGGAGGGTTGCATGAGGTCGATATGTTTGACAGTGAGCAGTGAGTTTAATATCATTTGCACACTGGTATAAAAACTCCCCACCTTGGTGCAGAGTTATAGCCATAAAAATAGAAACTATAGCAGAATAAATCTCGAGTAGCGGATTATATAACTTGGGCGATTTAAATGTGTGTGTGGGAGTCAGCAAAGTGCCTCTTATTCTGAAGCGATGAGAAGAAAAACTTTGCCTAAGACAAACCAAAAACAGGAGAGGAGACGAGCCCGCCGTCTCTGTTGATGTCCAAACCAATGTGGCCACATTCTTGAACAAAAGTTCCTCTACTTTTTTCAGCCTCAGACCCATAAAAGAAGTTTAATGTCTCACTGGGGAGAAAAAACTAACAAAAGTACATGTATTTGTGATGTATTTCTATAATAAATATATGTATATAGAAACTACTAAAGAATACAGCAAACTTTGAATTAAAATGTACAATATGTAACATTTCCACATAAAAATGTCAAAAAATAACAAAGTTTTGTTGAATGTGGTACTGTTTCTTTAAACTATAATCAAAGTTCATCAAAGCTATAATCAAACTTTCACAATGTGATGTAAACTTTCTCAGTATCTTATATATTATAAAGTTTTTTAATCTCTTTTGTGTGGGACTCACAGAGGATCCGAGCTAAACAGACCAGCACAGCATAAAATAGATTTAAAAAAATCCCCTTTTCAAAATCTTCTTACAAACAAAAACCCCCCCAAAAAATACAAAACACTACTGTTAGCAATTTTTTGGGTCCAACCCCTAAATTTGAAAGCTGCAGCTCTTGACAATTTAAATGTTAAATCACTTTTGGCCAGTTAACTTTTGTCCTGGCAGCAAGTCACAGTTATAAAACAAAAGGTCCATTTTTAATTGCAAATTGGGCTGCGATTGTTAAAATCACTTTGATTTTGTATGCGTGTGGGTTACCTGTCCGTGGCTGCACAATAGGACTATTAACCACCGGTAGCCTCTTAATTCTCTAAACCCATAATCAGACCTTCATTTGTAATGAAACAGATTTGCTCGATGATTATCGGCTGGAAACCTGCCTTTCTTTTTTATATGATTGGAGGTGAAATAAACGAGATCTGCAGCAAAAGAAAAGCGTGCTCAGGGCAAAGGCAAAATATTAGTTTGTTGCAGCTTCTCTCTCTCTTTCTCATTGTCTTTTGCCTCCTTATGTTCCTGCATCCCTTCTTATTTTTCCATCTCCTCTTCTTTCTTACGGTAATGCTCCATTGATCTCTGCTGGGAAAGAGATATTGCTAATTCAGTGAACCCTGCTCAGCCTCTGCCCTGCCTCGGGCTGATTGCACTAGTTCACCCCTAATGTTCCCTTTCTGTCTGCCTCCCTCGGCTCTATAACCAGCGTCCCGACCGGACACGTTTAACTCCTTCTGACTTTGAGCGCTGCAGGGTGGCCGTCGGCTATAATGGTGAGGCAGCCTCGTCTCCGCAGCGAGTGGTGCTAATGATGACAGCGACGGAGTGCAAGTGCCAAGTGAACTGAGTTGGTTAAAAAGTGATGATTTGATGAGCAGCGCTTTCAGCAGTGTGAAAGTTGTCGAGCAAACTTCTACGGCAGTTAAACTCTCACAAAAAAAAAAATAGATAAAGTGTAGACTGATTAAATTTAACGATGACTCCGAACTCCAGCTTTTTTATTATTTTTTTTCTCTCCCCCCCCCCTCTTAATTCTTTGCCACTTTCATCCAGGGAATCATATAAGTGTATGAATATCAAATGAGGTTTGGGTTCAATCATGAAGCTGCTCATTAAGTCACAGGTATCTCTTGATTAGAATTCGTCAGCTGGAACAAAGCTGTGATTGATGCGGCAACTCATAAAAAACGAACGGAAATAGAGAGAATGGAGGTTATTGTTGCCAAGTTAATTTGACACCAGCAACTCAGAGGGAAACAGAAACAGGAGCCAGTTACACAACAACTAGAGGTGAGAGGAACATTAACAACAACAAAAAAATAATATACTGCAGAGATAAAAAGGAAGGATATAATGAATGTCCGGAGGGAGGAAAAACTCAAATATTAGTTTTCTGGTCTGCATGCGTGTATATGTGTTTAACTGCAATGGCTTCCCTTTATCTCTGTCTCTCACACACCGACACACACAAACAGGCCCTAGGCTTCAATGCTTCCTCAGATGTCTTTCCCCCTGCTCCCTCGCTGCAACATAAGGATGCTCATTCTTACCCTCATTCATCATCCGTATGCCAGGTGGGGCAACCTCTGAAGCTCGGTGGCTACAATTAAACTGAACTCATTAGGATTGTGCTTGCGGTAACTCCGCCATGAGCTGAGGCTTAAAAAAAAAAGAAAAAAAAAAGGGAGCTTACATCTGAATGTTGGTTGTTAGCCTTTTATTGAAACTGACTGCTGTTTTTTAAAAATGCTGAAAAAACGGAAGTGTTTCTTTATACCTTTAAGCCTTTGGTGCAATCTGTTTGGTTTGTATTGATATTCGCTTTCAAGAATAATGAAATCTTGCATGGAAAAAGTACGTAAGGAGTAAGTAAGGAGGGTTCAGGAGATGTCTTTTCTCCCTGCATTATTTAATACATCAGGAAAGTCTATCTTTTGTGCACTAAAGTAGTATTTACAGGCCTGAAATTGCACAATAGTTTCTCCAGCTGCCCTACACCAACATATGTAATAAACTCAAAGTAAAACAAAAAATTATCTTTTATATTGAAGCTATTTAAACTTCCGATATATAACATTTGCATATTATATGACTTTACTTTTGTTGTACATTTTTTGTTCAGTTTTGTACTGACATTGCACCCCAATTGTCTTAAACACTCAGAGAAATTCATAGTTTTATTTAAGGTAGCGATGTGTTCAATTTTTGACCTCCTGTTGCTAACTTTCTACTTAACTCCAGTCAGAGAGTGAGGAAGGAAGTCGGCAAACTTGACTAAACATAATGTCAATAAAACTTTAATATATTCCCTCTTCTGTAAACATTTCTGTCTGAATCAGTCTGATAGATTTTCATTTTTCATGATGGCTGTTTAAAAATTCAATAAACAAATTCCATAATCCTAAACTACTTCACCACATCATCAAATTACATCTTCTGTTTTCACAATTTTGCTTGCGAGACATCTAGCAACAGAAATTTCATACTGTGCTTTTAGGATATATTTCAGTGTTTCCTTTATTGGCAAAATTGTGATAAAAGAGACTAATACCACTCTTATGACTGTACCAATACTAAGCAACGGACAGCTAGCTTAGCGCTAAGAGTGGAAATGGAGAAACAGCTAGCTTTGCTCGGCCAAAAGGCAGCAAAAACCACCTACAAGGATCTAGACAGCTCACTAACTAAAGCATTATAACTTTTGTATATGACATTTAGTGAAAAGTGACATGAAAGTGAAGTAAAAAGACAGATTTTGTTACGTTTGGATGGAGCCAAGCTAGCTGATTCCTTATTTTATGTAAACATGCTAACAGGCTAACGGTATCTTCATTTACAAATCAGATAAGAAAGTAGCATTATCTCCTAATTTAACTCAAGAAACTGCATCAGCAGAAACAAAAACTTTTATCGAACAAAAAATATATGAATGTCTCTTTGTTTTTTTGGAGCAAAAACATAATTGGCCCAAACAGCTCAATTAGGAAACATTTCATTGTTGTGACCTGTCGCTCCGTGAAAGCCTTTGAATCGCTCGAGCTTTTTGATGTGATTTTCGTGACCTGTTTGATGCGATTGAAGGGCTATTTGCATGTCTTTCAAAAGCTGAAAGTTCTCTTTGATGGAGCTATCAAAGCAGAAAGCTGTAATGTTTTGTGAAGTGGTTGGACCTTGTCTTTTTTTATTCTGTCTCCCTCCACAGATATACTGAGATGGGTTGGTGTATGTTTGTATGTGTGTGTGTGTGTGTGTGGTAAGGTCAGAGAATGGTGTTTATGGTCCTACTGAGGCGTGACATTTTAAAAATGCTCCATGCAAATCTCTTTTCCTCCCTGTCTGTCTTTTCTCTTCTCTTTCAGTCAAAGTGTCACATACTGCATCTCCCTCTCCTCTCATCCTCATTTTTTGCAACCTTCTGCACCTGAAAATGCACATTTACACGCCTTTAAATATGCACATTGCGAGCTAGGTGTCAATCACCATTTTGTTTTCACTACATGTTCCTTATCTAGCCTCTCCAGATGTGTGAGAGGGATGAGAAACTGGGGAGTCAGGAAAATATTCGCACTGCTTTTGGCTACACTCTTGTGTCTTTTCAGTGAGCTTCTCCCCCGAGGCTGCAGTGCTTCTGCTCTTGTTTTTTTCCCCACCAAACAAAAGCTCTGATTGGCTGTAGGGCTGTTCCCTACACGCCAGTCAACTCGCCCGACTTAATTAACCACTAATCTCTCAGCTGTCAGCTTCTGAGGCGGGAGCTGGAGTGACTTCAATCTCCCGCTCTTCTCTGTACTTTTTCCCCCAAGAGCTTTAGGGTCCCTGTAGAGAGCCCCCCCTCCACCTTCTCATCCCCTTACTCCCTCACCCCCACCCAGCCCACCCCACCCCGCTCAAACCGGCTGACATCAAATACCCGGCGTCATCCTGTTCCGACAGGCAGCAGACGTCAGCCACCCACAGGAAATTGAAAGCTGGTTTTTGAGTGAGTGGAAAAAGGCACAGTAATTTTTTTTTTTTTTTTGCTAAAGTGATAAAAAAAAAAAAGAAAAAAAATGCAAGACAAGGCGCCCGTGCCAGGAGGGAGTGTGGGTGATGGACAGCTGGAGAGGAATGTAATGAATTCTTCTCAGATGGAGCGATGGAGGGGGTGGAGGTGAATGGATGCCAGCGTTTGTTACAGAGGCAGGATAGTTAGTCTGCACGTCACCCGCAATCTGAATCCTTCAGTTTCCTGTTTCGACACTTCATGTTGCTTTTGGCAAATGTGCACAAAATAAATGAAATTAATTTGTTTTTTTGTCCTTACAGGTGCTTGTTTTTTTTCCACTAATTAAAAAATAAGTGATTTCTTTGCCAGCTTAATGGAGGTGCAGCTCTCTCTTTTAGACAAAAGCAATATTTGTTGAAATCCTGCTTAGTTATTCTCCTGTTTTTGCCTTTTGAATATCATCACAATGGTTGTATTAACATTCTCTCGTCTCTTTTTTAACTTTAAACTTTAACTTTAGTGTCTTGCAAACAGGCAAAACATAAAAACACAGATCTGACAGTTAATATACTGTGTATGATACGTATTGAAATACATGAAACATATGGCAAAATAGGAAAAACTGTTCAAATCTGCTGCTAAAGCTGTCATAAAAAACACATCAAGTAACTGTACAACATAAAACCTGAAGTACATCCAGCCATCATCATCATCTAACCTCTTGTCTTTGGTTGAAATGATTTTACCACCACAACCCACTTACTGTATATCAAAGAAGAATAACGAGCATTTAACAGTTTGATGGTGTGAAGAGATAAAACAGTAGCTCTGTGACAGAGCAGGCCTTTGTTGCTCTAAATCTCTGTCCAGAGGCAAAGACCTGTCAATATAGATGATGGAAAAGACACTCAGAGCTGTTTTTCTTCAGTCTACCAAGAAGTTTGGAAAAGAATGAACATTAACGGGCCATAAAAACCAAAAAAATGAGCCTTAAGCTAGTAAAACAGTCTGTAAAGCTGAAGGGAGCTGCAGCAGATTTGTAGATTTGCTGCTGCGGTTTATGTTACATAGTTATTTAATCTGTTGTTAACATAAAAAATATTGATCATGGCATCAAGTTTCAGGTACAGAAACCAAACTATATCAGAGATAAGGTGCAGTACTGCTGCTGTCTGCTGCAGTTACTTTAATAAGCTCACTAATTATTTGTTTTCGTGGCTCGTCATCCCAAAGACTGACAGTCATCTGTTTCAAATCAGCACTTGAGCTGATTTAAGGAGGTCAAACTGAGAGCAAGACATTCCCCTTAACTCTTATTTACTGTACATAAGCGCTGCCTTTCTTTGTTTCCAGTACAAACTTCATTTCACTTCCCTTTTTTTAAAAAAAAGACCCTTTTTTTCCTCCATTTCATCACCAACTTCAGTCCTTTAGCTTCGGGCGAACTTACAAGCAATGCAGTGAAACATATTTGCATATTCGTTGGATGGGCTCTTTTATGTATGCTTGTACATTACTTCTGTACCTCTGTAAGCCCACTAGGCGAGTTCAGTGAGAACGTTAGCTCCAATATGTTTCTCTAATTAGATGGAATGTGTCGTTTTGAATGTGCTCAGCGGGGAGCAGCGAGGACTTTTGTAGTGTGGCCACACATGCTGCACAAGACTTGTTGTTTAATTACTGGATACCACTTCCCTCGAGGTCCTGCCGCCACTCCTCTAATTCCTCACTCCTCCTCACCGCTCCTCTCATCCCCCCTCGTCATCAGGGCCATCCTTGATATTCTCTCCTCACAGCCAAACACCCTTCACTTCCTCTGTTTGTCCTTCACTGCTCCTCGTTCTCCTCTGCAGCACCTTTATCCCCCACTTCCTTCCCTTCCCGCTCGTCTCCTCCTTCCTTAGCGAACAGACCGCTATCTGAGATGGCCGCTGGCTCATCTGTGGCCCAATTAGGCATAAACAAACATTTAGACTTCTCCCTCCTGAGCTCCTCCCCTGTTGCTCTATTCTTTTCTTTCCACTTTTTTTTTTTTTTCCTTTCTCGCACAAGGACAACACGAGTGTTTTCTTTCTCCATTTGCAATCTGCGTTCTCGGTGACCCTGACCATCTGGGCGCAAGACAAAAACAGTGGTACTGAAGTAAAGTTGGACGGTTAAAAAATACAAAAAGTGAGGAGGCGGAACAATAAAAAAACATGCAGTTTTATATACCAGGAGGGTTTTGGCTGAGGAGGAATAAAGTAGGAGACAAAAGTGATTAGAGGAGAGAGATTTATTAGCAGAAAGTGTCTCAAGAGCAGATGGCAACTGATGCCACGTAAGGGTTTTTCTTTTTTTACTCGTCCTGGGTGTCTTTTTATACTGTAGTTACATGAAGCACCTCTTTTGTCTTCAGTGAGATTCCTGTGTGTGTGTGGGTGCGTTTGTGCGTAGCTGTCAACGTGTGCACCATTCATCCTTTTTTTTATGTTACTTTTATTGTAGATTTGTCAGATGCTTGTAAAATTGAAGTAATAAGAGAAGTTTTATTCTGTATTTTTTTTTCTTTTTGTCAGCAAATCCAACAAAAAGACCCAAAATCTGACAAAACTTTTCAACCTGCTCAGCTTGTCTGCAGCCTTCAGGCTCAGTTCAGTCAGTCCTACTAAAGCAATGATTTTAAAGAGAAAATATTTATGAAAATACTGTTATATTATTTAAAAAAGCCTGGATAATTTGCCTTAATAACTGGGAAATGTCATTTTTCACATAGAAACAATAGCAAATACTCTAGTTGTTTGGGACTATTTACAGCAGCAGATTAACACATATTTGGCTCTCTAGTGAGGATTTACAGTAGCAGGGCTGCATTTGTGGATCAAAAATTATGGACTTAAACCCCTTAAAAGCCCTCAGTGGCTGTAAAACAATAGAAGTCTACGGAACAGAATAATCATAGTATGTGTGACATATCATTGCATTTTGACAGGAAGGAAATCAGAAAGTGTATCTCTTTTTATTTGTTAAATTTATCCTAAAAGACAGACACATTATTGTGAATTCTCTGGAGTTGTCTTGCTACTTAGTGCTCCTGGGTTTTGAACTTTGAGGTTGAACTTGTTTACTTTTCCGTTTTTGATCAGATTCAGGTATTTTTAATCTACTTTCATCTGGTTCTTTGTTGTAAATCGCTTTGGAACTTATGTCTGCAAAGTGCTATACAAACATATATATAAAAAGATTTTATTATGATCTCTATCATTATGGAATTTATATAAGTAGACATTTTTTTTATATTACTTTTCTAGAGTGATGTATAAATATGTATGCATTGCTTTAAACCGAAAAAGCAAAAATTTAAAGTTCATCTCTTTCTGCAAACAATATCCTTGTTTCTTTGGATTACTTCAAGAACTCTGTGTGAACTTTTTTTAATTTAAAGTTGACAGCAAAGGACTGTCAGTTATCCTGAGCAGTTATCCTCTGTCATACTCTTTAATTATGAGTATGTAGACACACACTCGCACACACACACACACACACACACACACGGGTCTGTAATGTCTGTGGACAAGAATAAGCTGATCTGAAGTCAAAGCGTGGTCAAGGTAACCGGGAGAGAGCAGGGTGTTCACATTTGAAGGATCACAAGATAACACTTCTGACGGACTCTGTGTGTGTGTGTGTGTGTGTGTGTGCATGTGTGTGTGTGCTCGCGCTGAGATCTGACCAAGAAGTTGTTGGACAAACCTGCTGCGGTCACGCTTCACCTTGATCCAAAGGAAGTGCTAACAGGTGGGAGAGAGGGAAGCGGAGAAAGAAGCCCTGGAGGGGGGGAGAATATCTTCACTGCAATGTTTATGCATCATCTGAGAGCAGTTTATGAAGCCTGTTGTTGTAATTTCGGCAGTTTCACAGCAGTGAACTGAGACCGAGACTCCACTGGTGTGTGTTTGTTTATCTCTCTGCGTGTATACCGATTTATATTTGCTGCCTATGCATTCATTTATGTGTGTGTTTAGATGTACGTAAGCTTGTGTGTGGGCGTGTTTGAGTGTATATTGAGGCACAAACACACAAACATACTCCCAAGCCCACTCTCCCCCTAGAGGTGCTGTGTAGATGATTGTGTCACAGCAGGAAGAGGCTCTCTCTCAGCTCCGTGTCTAATTAACTTCACGCCTCATTTTGTGTGTGTTTGTGTAGCGCGCGTGTGTGGGCCTCGGCTGCGCATTGTGGCTTTTGCCGGTGCTAAAAATGAGAGCGAATTATTTAAAGAGAATGTAAAATATTTAAAAGGAGACTGAAATATTGGCCTGGTATTGCCGCAGAAGGTGGGAGGCGGAGGATTGAGCAGAGAAGGAGCGAGACAGCTGTGACGAGTGTGTGATCGTCGGGGTGTCAGAGATTGAGGGGGGGTGGGGGGGAGGGAGAAAGGATTGGGGGGGGGTTGT
>JAQMCX010000018.1:5437796-5454180 GCA_029814765.1 Acanthurus leucopareius | reverse complement strand
CTCCCAACATTTTTTTTCGTCCCCCCCCCCCCCCCCTGCCGCCCCCCCCCCGGGGGGGGGGGGGGGGGGGGGGCACAAGATAAACCAGAGCATCAGGGTCACAAAATACAAACAAGAATAAGACAGCAGAAAAATATGTAGCCCTAAATAACAAATATGCATTTTTTTCAATCAGTTCCTCTTAAATTTGCTTCTCTTTTTATTATTTATCCAGAACATAGTATGAAAAATCAGGAAACTGTGCATCATTGGTTGGTTTCTACGCTGTCTGAGCCACACACACACACACACACATGCCCCAAATACACACATCCACAGTAGCAATCAGAGTAATTAAAAAGCTTGCCGGTCAGTGAGCTCTCCTCACCTCACACTAAGCCGCATCTTAAAGACGGTGTCCTCCTTCAAACCCAAAACAGGGGTAATCACTTCCTACTGCTGTCTGAGGCTGATAACACACACATGGACTCTTTTTCATGCACACATTCGCTTTATGTTTTTAATCATTTTGTTGATTAATGTTGCGGGAGTGTGTGACTGTACAAAATCAGAAGTAAACTTGTTAAAAAATGTGTCTCTCTTATGTTTATGTCCCCTAAAATATCAGACATGGACGAAAATGTTGTGTATCTGAACAAATTTTGTCTTAAGAGGGATGTTTTTACATTCCTCTATTAAATGGAGTGATGTTTTTGTCACTTCCCTAAAACCTGAGATTCACAAGCAACCAGAGCAAAATAGATTAAGTGTGTCACATTCAAATGTCAGTCTCAGGTACTGAAACCTGAAACCTTCAGCACAGAGCAGACTTGCAAGTAGAGAGAGTGAGAGTTTGCATTCGCACAGCTGCTAACACTGTCATCCACTGCCATTGAGAAGCTAACAAGCTAACACATATTACGAACAAATGAAGATGCTAACAAGACTTAGCATTCTGATACGACATCTAGTTTCAGATTTTGGAGCTTAACCGACTCCTCATTTGAATCTGGGTCTGATTGAAGCTCGAACATGTATGACAAAGTCTCTCTGATGTTTCCTCCAATGCTAACGTTAGCATCTTGATGTCCTCTGCTCTTTCATTGATCAACCTAGCACGAGTCACAAGGCCTCGATAGATCCAGAATTTCTCAATGAAGTCAGAAGAGTAGATGAACCTCTGGGCAACTTTAAGAGTTTTCATAGGAAAATCATGTTAGGCAAATTATTAATCATAGCAGACTATTTTTGCATACTTAAAAAATGTGCAGATGAAGTTTAATGAAAGAGCTGGAGATGGTTGTCACTTTTTAGGTACGTGGCAAAAGGTAAGAGGATCCAAATGTAGAAACTCTGGCAGTGCAGGTTGAATTAGAGGCTTTACTTTCCTGAAATCTGTGGTCAATGAACAGGATTACAGGCTGTCAGAATTAGGGAAATTATTCCTGCAGGGAGGCAGGTGACGAGAATACAGGTTTCAGGATTTAGGAGTCAGGATTAAGGATTCGGGATACAGGATGGAGCACTGTGGCTAAAAATGAAACAATGGAGGCAGGAATGTGGCTGTTTCAAAGTTCATATCTACTTTATCTGAAAGAGGAAATGAGGGACAGAGTCAGTCGATGAGTTGAGGTGGAAAAATGTAAAGAAAGTTTATTATCAGCACCGGTTTCTGGCTTGTAAAGGTTTTGCTGCCACAATATTTTCAATTTGGTGCTTCATAATACAAATAGTGACTCAAAAACCAAACAAACCTGAATGACACATGTCAAAAAAGTCTGTCATTCGAGGTAATAAAACAAACATGTAATGGATGTATAACGTTTCAGTGTCAAGGCTCAACACCTTTGATCCTCACACGACCAAATCTGAAATATTACAACCATCTTCAGTTTCACGACGACACAAAAGACTCACAACACTTTTGTTTTTGTCACCTTATAGTGTTTGCAACCAAAAGTTCTGCATATGTGGCGTGCATGCTAAAAATAACTGTTTTCCTACAATGCAATGCACAAATGACATTGAGGAGCTTCTTATTGCTGCTAGAAAACCACAAAAAAGTTAAACAAGTATTTAATCTTAAATTTTCATTCCAATGTCACAGTTTGTCTGACATCCATCTTCATGTTTTATGTAAAATAAATCAGTACAAACCGTTTATTATTGGTAGTTATTATGGGATTAGGACACTGCAGAGATCTGGAAAGTTCCATATTGTGCTTCAGGGTCTCAGATGGAGTCTGATGCTGAAGCTGCAAAAGGTGCAGTCATGACAATGGCACTTTGATTTGTGGCCCTCATATAAATTTAACATGTTTTGTTTGTTTGCTGTTGATTTAGAGCAGCAGCTTACAAGAATCTGGCGTTTTTAGATTTATATTTTATGATGTTTCCACTTCAGTCTGCTTGTTGGAGATTCTCTGGACCAACAAGAGAGAGTGGAGCAATGATACGTGGAATTAAAGATGAATATGCGTGCATGGAAAAAAAGGGAAAGGAATTATGGGAACTCAAAGAATTAAAAGTTACCACATTTGGTCTTAACACCCACATGCACCATAGACAGACTTTTTTTCCTCTGAACTGTGACTGCAGTTTTGTAGCTGCTGAAAATAGTCCCGCCACTTGTATCTGCAGCCTAAATAAACACCCATGGGAGTTTCTTTGGGAATATTGCTGCTGTCCTTAAAGCATGAAGAATTAGAGTTTGAAATACAAACTGCTGGGAGCTGCGACGCCTGTGCCACAAAGAAAAATATAATCCGCCACACCAGAAGAAGAAGAAAGGAAAATAAAATCCACGGTTGCCTTGAACTGATGTTCTTATGTAGATTACTCGAGTATTTTAAGGATTTAATCAGGGGCCGACAACTCTGCGGTGTCTCCTTTTTTTTTCTTTTTTTTTCTCCTTCACAGTAGCGTCTGGCTCACTAATCTGTAAAATCTGACTGGGACATACAGGTAGAAACAAACAAGTGTGAGCTCACACACTCACTCACACACACCAACACACACCAACACACACACAGATATGCAGATCTCCTCTCGCCCACACATATGCCTGTTCATGTGCGACTCCCCAGGGTGGTGTCAGGGCCTCTGACTGATGAAAACACAGCAGCAGTGGCGGTGTCAACGCCATAAAACAAAGGCTGCAGTGTAGATGAGCTGCCAGCCTGCACCTCCAGTGATGGATTTCACCACGAGCACATTTGCCGCTGAAAGCAGACCATTTAGTCTACCCTACCGCCTTTTTTTTCCCTTTTACTTCTCTCCCTGCTCTCTTAATTCTTCCCTTTCTACCTTGTTCTCCTTCTCTCGCCCTCCCTCTCTGTCATGTAGTGCTTTATTTGTCTTTTTTTTCCTGCGTTTGCCTCCCTCCTGTTGCCACGCTGTGATTCCTCCCCACCTCCTGTCTACACACACTTTTCTTTACAATTGTCTGTGCCCTTCAGCCATCCTCGCCGCTTTCGACTCATATTTATGACCCTTACAAAAGAACACATCTGTTCTTTGCCCATCCTGCGC
Source organism: Acanthurus leucopareius (assembly GCA_029814765.1). Classification (NCBI taxonomy): domain Eukaryota; kingdom Metazoa; phylum Chordata; class Actinopteri; order Acanthuriformes; family Acanthuridae; genus Acanthurus; species Acanthurus leucopareius. Next base: position 5,450,670 of record JAQMCX010000018.1, on the reverse strand, counting down.
TCACTGTTTCCCTCCGTTGTTGGTCTTTTCTCCTCTTTGCTCCACTTGTCTGCACATGTCTGCTGCAAAACCCCTCCCACCCCCCACCCTCAGACTGTCTTTTGCCCATTCAATATCCTTCACAGGTGAAAGGGTCACCTCAAGCTCCAATATCCTCTAAAGCTTCTCTAAAATAAGGGTTGTGTGTGTGTTTTGTGTATATATATATATATATATATCTTTCTCTCTCACAGGTGAAAACTGCCAGGCAGAAAACTGTTGGTGCTTTATTTCAGCAGCAATATGTTCCCAGTGTTGCTGTGATATCCCACTCAGCTGGGGAAGATCATTTCAAGTTTTTTTTTTCTTTTCTTTTTTTTGCCATCCTGGAGTAGCAGGTTGTTTTGTTATCTTCAGCTTTTTTTTTTTTGCATCCAAACTTCTTGCTTGTGCATTAGTCAGACAGGATGCGTAACAGTAACAGTCCACATCGACAGATCGGTGTTTAGCCAGGCTTGATCATGACTCAGAGTTGGTTTGTTTTTTTTTTATGTTTTTTTTTTTCACTCGATGGTTTTTCACTGCAGCTCCCTGAAATATGCAAAAACCCTCTAAACCGTGTGACTATTAATAGAAGATGAAACAGAGACAGATTATGTTCACAGGAGGGAGTCTCAGCAGAGAGTTTTTTCCACAACGATCTTTAGTAGTCGAACTTAACAATGCACAACAACCCCACCACCACCACCACCACCACCACTATCACAACAACAATCTGGGTTAATATCATGCAATTACTGTGCATATGTTCAGTTTGGTGCTTTGCAAGTTGAAGATCACAGAGAAGGAACATAAAGGAGACCCTCAGTGAGGTTTGCATCCTTGCTTAATCCTCCATACATGTAGGCTACATACAAGCAAACGAGAAACATCTTTACAGTCTCACTATAATGGATGAAGAAAAAGAGAAATCTGATTAAAAAAAGATTGCTGGGTGCTTCGACCTTGAGGCTAAGTGAAGACATTTTGCAATTATTCATGCTAAAGTGTTTGATTACATGTTCGAAAGCACTCACATGTCTCTAAAATAAATATAAAGCTACAGTCAGATCAGCTCAGGTTACTACAGAAGCTGAAATATGGGAAATTAGCTAACCTAGCCATGTAAAAATGTGACAAAACCTGCCCTCTGCACCTCTAAAACATAGCAGCTGGCATGTTGTATCTTGTTTTTACATTTATGTGAAGGGTTATGTTCACCTAACATGTAACTCCCTTGTTTCAATTATTTAAAGGCTTAAAGTGATGCATAATTGAGGCTTTGCTTTGACTGACAGCAGCCTTTAGCTGGTTAGCCGATAGCAATGTGTGTTCAGCTCCACATTCTCACCCAAATACTGTCACTTCTTGCTACTGTAAACAAGATTTCATCAGACAAAATGATAATCCATAAACCAGTAGATGTTGTCATGGCTTCGTCCACTTAAATCTAATGTCTGCGGTCGCTGATCTTGAGAAAAAAATAACCAAATGCAGCTAAACGCTCCTTTATGTTTGCCAGCTATCAGCTAGCTTCCCCAGTGCTTTTTAGCTAGATTTACTTGTGTGCCATATGGTGCAGAGCAGGTAGCATGTGGTGTTATCTGAAGTTTTTTGCTGACAACAGCTGCCTGCTGTTCCTGGAAATGGTGATGATGGCAATGAGAGTGAATAAAAAACAATAAAGTTTCAGGATAGAAATTCAAAACGATGATGTGAAAGATGCTAATGCTTCAGAGAATAGAGGCAAACAGGAAAGTTTGATGATATTCTCTGCAGGTTCATCATTAAGAGTGGACCTTTTTTACTTTACTAGCTTAATATACTTTTAATACAAAGATTTTGGTTTATAGAAAGTTTTCTTTTACAGTGTAACTGCAGTAGTCTGCAAGAACCATCTCACATTTTTTAATTTGCTGCGATGAAGTTCCCAAACAAAACACGCAGCCTTCATGTGGAAAACCAAAGGACATCAAACCAGCAAAATACATTCAATCATAAGTTTATTCAAGCCACTTGGAAGAGTCGGTCCCACTTATTTGACAGTGAAGGTTTATGATAAATGAGCAGACTTCATGAATGGCGGCTCTATTTGGAGATGGCTCCATAAAACAAGCAGCCGTCCACTGTTTTATGTTTCATCGTAAAAACCTAAGGTCAGCGCCATTTGAAGTCCCAAAATGAGATTCATTCCTCAGTTCTGCAGGGTGGCAGTTAATCTCTTGTGACATAATGTTCATTAAGGTAGAAAATAAGTAGGGCCAGTGTTTAACCTCAGTCTGGAAACTTCTGCGGTCGAGCTGCTTGGTTTTTTCAAAGATTACATTTGTACCTTTTTTTTTTTTTTTTTTTGCACGGCAGAGAACGTACAGTACAGTTCGGTGGCCTTTGTGTTGACAGAAGAGCTATCTGAGGCTTTGTGAGGACATGAAAGGAGGCTTTTATATACATGACTAATGGCCGCACACACACACACACACTAATGATCCTATAGTACCTGCAAAACTTTCCCTGCTTTTTTTTTCTCCCGTTCGACTTCAAAAGCAGCCGCCACATGACAGCCGTACCTATTGTGGCCCCACCTGTGTATGGGCGTTTCAACCCGTGCTATTAGTACAGCTGCTTGTCTATATGCGACAGTATTTGTTCAGACTTAAAATAGCTTTTAATGACACTTTGCTCGCAAAAAACAGCCCCATTGTCACTGATGTAATGTCTGCTGTTGTCTCTTCATCTTAAAGGCACACAGGTGGTCCAGCAATTGAGTGGTGCATTTGATGGGATTTGTCTGCCTTTTCTGTGTGTGTACGTGTGTGTGTGTATGTGTGTGTGTGTGTGTGTTTTTTGTTGTAGACTCTACCCTGCAAGCTGCCAGTTGGCTTGTCTAATCACGAGGACCGAAATCTGGCAATTCTCACTCAGGCAGGAAATAAACAAAACATTTGCTGGCACTTTCCTGCGGTTAATCAATTAAAGGCACACAGTGGCACAGGAACACTCTGCTCGTCGCTCTCCATCTATCATATACATGCACGTTGCAGGCTGACAAATGCGGCTTTTCCGACCGTCCGTTTGAGTTCCCAACACGTTATGTTTCCAGCATTCAGCAGAGGAATCATAAGAGGGAGAAAAGTGTCATTGATGTGTAAATTCACCATAAATAATTCCTCTCTCGTCTCACCCAAAAGACCGTCTTGATGCATGCTCCTGCTTTCAGCCTCTCTCTCTTTCCCTTCCCTCCCTCCCATATCCATCTCTCTCAACATCATTACTTATGGAGCACGGTAATGAAAGACTCATTTTCAGTGTTTTTTTCTGAGGCTCCCTCCGTCATCCGTCCCTCACTCTTCGATGGGCACGTCGGATAGTGTATCCAGTCAGTAATGGAAAATGAAAGCAGGGCTGTGGCCTACGCACTTGTGCGGCATGAAAAAACAGGAGAAGTGGAGGAGTCCTCGCCTTGCTCGGCTCTATATTTATAGGCAGAAAACCTGATTTCAGATCAGTCACGCTAGACTTGCAGCAGACACCTACTGCTTGCCGGGGAGGCGGGCGAGCAGACAGACAGTGAGCTTTCTCTAGTTCTTTATTTTTTTCTATCCTCTCCTGCAAAGAGTGCATGCTGTGTTTTATTTTCTGTTTCTATATACCTTTGCTTTCCTTCTCCGTGTCTGTGTCCTTATTTACCTCTTGCTCTTGATATTTACCTCTTGCTCCATCGATATTCCCCCTCAAACACGCGCAGAGTGCTCTTTGTTGACACTGCAAGAATCTTATCAATCCTATTGTGTTTTCTGCTGTCTTACAGTCCTATTTTCTTTAAACAAATGAGTAAAAAGGGCCGATGTGATAAGATTATTTGATCTGAAATTGACGTAGAATCAGCAGTAAATATTTGAGCGCAGTGATTTATGATTTATGACACCCAAATGCACAACACAAGATTGCTTCTTGCACAGTATTAACAAAGGCGCCCTCTCAGGTGACTCACACAACAGTGAAAAGCAAAAATAAGTCACAGTCTTGTTTTTATTTTTTTCCCTTTTACATGTCTGTCTGTTAAAAAAAAAGCTTTAGCCAGAAGTTTGCTAGCCTAGCTTAGCATAAAGTCTGGAAAAAGCAAGTCTGACTGTATCCTTATAGCAAAATCCACCTCAGACACCTCAAACTCCTTCTAGTTATCATATAAGCTTGTTTGATTCTTGTACAAAAAGTGCTAAGCTAAGCTAACCAGCTGCTGGTTGTGTGTAGCTTCTGCTTTAAGATAAATAAGATATACTTTATTCATCTGCAGGGAAATATGTCTCAGGCTCTAAACACCAGACCTCTGCTTCAGACTTGCCAACAACATCCCAAAGCACACACACAATGCATAAAACATAAAACATACATTCACACACTCTTCCATAACCGCACAGACATGACGAGTGGTAACAGATTTCTCAGTTATTTCTCAACAAATAAGTTTACTTCTTAAATGTCCAACTATTCCTTTAAAAATAATATATTTTGACACGAGGTCCACCTATAAAACAGGGTTTCAAGATTAATGCAATAAAGCAGGATTGACCTTAACTGATTTATTCTTCAATGATGCAACTTCTCTTTAAAGATGTGCAATTAACTTAATGATTAAAAATAAGTTGACATGCAGGGAAGGTGTTGTGTCTCAGGCCTTCAGGATCTGGACCTAAGGGCAGACGGCCACTTTGCCCCAAATGCAAATCCAGACTTTGGTTGTTGACTCACTGAAAGCTCCTGTCTTGGCTCACATCAAAAGATCATTTACCAACTTGCCAAAAGCAACTCGTATTCTCCTCTTTTGCTCCCCTTTTTTTCCTCTTTGATCCTGCACTCGAGTCCTTTACGTGTTGCACAGATTCGCACAATCCTTCAGATCAATCCCTGCTCGGTCAGCTGTCCTCAGCTAGCATCTCTTCATCCTACCCCCCCACTTCTCCAACTTCTTTTAGCAGCCATGTTGAGATCTCTTTTTCCTATCTTTCTCCGTCTTGTCGCACGGAGGCGAGCAGGCCATCGGCTTCATGGTCATGTTTCCTGTGCTGCTGTGCTTTTAGCCTAATGGAGAGACAGCTGTGCTCCCATTTCTATATATAACTAAGAACCCCTCATGATGAACACTGTCACACCCTCTCTTCGGCCACTACATGTCATTGACCACTATGTTAAAGTTAAAGGAAATGCTATATTAATGTGTGTGTGTGTGCGTGTGCGTGTGTCAGCTCTTAAAAGTGTGTAATGATAACATTCAAATGCCTAAAATCATCTGCAGTCTGTTTGTGCTCATTATTTCAGAAGCTTTTTGATAAAAAATTCCACTTTTTTATTTAATCGTTTTCAGCCAAACATAGAAAATGTGAACAAACAAAGCTACATTAAATAGATTTAGTAAAAAGCACTTTGATAAGCCTGACTGGAAGTACTTAAAATGTGGTATTAAATGTAGCTTTAATCTCCATAAAACCACCATTGTGTTATTAAATGGATGCAGGAAACACACACACAGAAAAAAAAAAGAAGTCTTTTCAGTCTCTGAAATTTCCTCTTGAAAGCTAAATTAGCAGATATGGTTCTCTCTCTTTCCCCTGAAACATTTATAGCATCCTTGAATTCAGACACATTTACAGGCCTTGAAAGTTAAGAAACACAGTTCGAATCTCATTATGGCACCTCACTCCTTCTGCCCGTCATTTTTTTTGGTAACGAAACAAACACCATTAAGGATTCAAATCCCCCTTTCATTGATTCTTCATATTAACACGCTCTATATGCGTGATTTTGTGTGTGTGTGTGTGTGCTCCAGTGCAGAATGGAGGTATAAGTAACAGTGTTAAGGGATCAGCTGGCGGTTGGGTCGTACCCTTTCAGATTAGAGAGCTTAGTCCTTCCGCCTCTGTGTAATTAACAAGCGAAGGGAGGCAAGAAAAGATAAAGACAAAGAGGCAAAGAGGAGAGCGAGTACGCATGGAGAGCCGTATTAAAAGGAGTGGTATTAAAAGACGCCGCCACGCACACACACGCACACACACACGGGAACACACTCAGCATCGGAGGGATTGTGTGTAATGACAGGCTGCCTGGTGGTTGGTGTATTTGTGTTCATGATGTGCGTGTGCGCAGCGGAGCACCGAGTCCAGAACCAACAACAGATTGGACATAGATTGGTCGGACTGGACGTGTGGTTTGTCTCGCAGAGTTCAGGACCTCGATAATGTCAACAGAGATGATAACTGCAGGATGGCAGGGATACAGCTGCAGGAAGCACACACACAAACAGCTGCATCTCTCCAGCAAAAATGTTTTTCTTCTTCTTTTTTAGTCCTTGTAATCTTCCAGTGACCCTTGAGATTCATCTAAGCCCTACATGTCTACTTGTTTTGGATGAAAACACGGTAGCATGTAGACGTGGTTGGTGACTTTTTTAAAGGGAAAACACACCTGACATGTGTTGTCGTGACAAAACATGAGCATCGATTGTGGTAGCAGGTGTGCTTCAGGTGACACTGGTGTCATTTAACAGGTGACAGGGTGTTAATTAGTTTTATTTGAAGGGTGAAAACGTGAGCAGACGACAGCCTATAAACAACTCTCAGCAGGAGATGCTAAAAGAAGTCTATTTAATGTTTTATTCAGGCTAAAAATGGACTTTTCAAAACACATATATATGTAATTGTAACTAAAAATGAATCAAGTTGATTTTATTCAGACAAATTAACAGAGTGAGGCATATATATGCTCGATCAGTTGAGATTTGGCCTTGAATGGTGCTCAATGGCAGATGCTAGAGTGCTGCCTTGCATGCTAACCCACATAAAGGCTACGCAGCTAGCAGCCTTGTAGCTCTCCCTATCTATTTGTATTTAATTTGATAGTATATACAAATCTTTCCTATACATGTGTGTAAATTTTTGGTTTCTTGACACAAGTATATGTCTGTGTGGACAACTCGTCAGCCTCTTCACTGCCTTTCCTTCCTAAAAGCATCTGTGTCTGCAGGTTAGCCATTAGCTTGTGATCGACCGACCTCTCGACCTTCCCTCCCTTTGTCGTTATTGTTCATTTCTTAAAGGCATTAGTATTTACTAGTTGTGTTGGATGAAAAAATCTCTGCTTAGCTGCATCTTTTGTCCTGAAAGGTGTCTCATAGGTGTCGCATCCTGTCTTTCCTCTCTGACTCAACCTGAGAGTCCTTCTTTCTTCTTCTGCCCCTCTCTCGTGGTAAGCTAGGGGCTTAAATGAGTTTTCACACAACACAACAAGGGCCCCTTGTGTTTTGTCAGCAGGTCCCTGTTTCTCGTAGTCTGACACATCGAGACCTTTATCAAAACACAGGGTGAAAACTGCACTCCTCTGTATGGATGAGGAGACTAACTGCATGCTGTCTCAGGTAAAATGGATAACGCTGAATGGCGAAAAAGGGAAAGAAGTTGCAGCAATTTTGGACACAAAGTTTCATACTGGAATCATAAATACTTAAATCAATAAATCATTCCCTACCCTACCAATATTCTGGGAGAAAAATGCAGGCTGATTCAGTTAAATCTAACAAATTGAATCTGGTTTTTGGCCAAACAGCTGATTGATACTTTACCTCAGAGTCACAAAGGGACAGAGGATGCTGCATTTGCATAATCTAGCTCCTTCATTGTTTTTTTTATAGCTTCTATGACATTTCCAACATGTCTTTAGGGCACAATGTTCCAAACAACATGTTAATCAGGATGTCACATTTTAAAGCAGGTTGTAAATGGAAAAAAAGAAACGTACAGATTCATTATTATAATAGAGGAGTTTAATTGTCAGTCCCTGAGGAAACAATGACTCAGTCGGTGCTGTCACATTGAGAAAACCATCGCATCCAAATGCAAAGGGAGGAGAAAAAAAAAAACAACACACACAAAAAAAAACTCACCCCTTGTTAGCCCAGCACTCGAGCCCTCAAATGTAATGACTCTTGGTAAGTGAAGAAGACAAAGCTGCGTGGCAGAAAATCCATTAGCGAGTCTGCTGCTGGATAGCAAACAGACACGGAGGAATGGCGGCTTTTGATATGGCAGGGCCGACTGCACCGGTGGCATCACAAATAACTGCCTTGTCTGTTTTTCTGTGTGAGAACGCTGGCAGGAGTTATCCCCCATGTCTGAACCCTGGTGGATGACTAATATCTGAAACACTCTTGTGGAGACGAGGTGTGTGTTTTGGTGTGTGTGTGTGTGTGTGTGATGTTTTGGTCAGTGCATGACCAGAAATATGAGAGACAGAGGGAAGAAGGTGGTCAAGGTTTTTCGGGGGATTTGACCAGTGTAGCGGAATGTAGACAGAAATAACAGTAAGTTTTAAGTCCCTGACCGAAAACAAAAAAAAAAAGTTGTTTTGAGCTGCATCTGTTTAAAAATCTCCTCTTCGCTTCAAATATAAATGTATTGCTTCTTTTATTTTTCATCACAAGCAAAGCTGTATGAAAAAAACAAACTGCTGATGTGCTCTCAATTTAAATAAGAGAAAGAAAAAAGACTGCAACCTGCAAAAAAGGTCTCAAATCAGGGATGCTGCATCCTCACTTTACCTCGGCACCTTAAAGCCTCTGAAAACTGAGGTGTTTTTTTCAGTATTATTAAATATTAATGACTAAATAAACAGTGAGATAAGTTAAAAAAAACTGGAGTTTGACACAAAAAGAAACTAAACTTCAAACCGGTGAGCCGAGCACAAAGACCAAAAAAAAAAACCAACACAGAAAATCCTCTGAAGTGAGATCCCATCACTCACATTATAAGAAGCTGATTGAGATAATGAGTTTTAAGGGCCTATCAACCTCTGAGAAAACATGCCTCCAAACCCACAATCAATGCTTTTAATAGAGATGTTGAAACTTTGTTCACCTCAAAAAAAAAAAAAAAAAAAAATCCAGTTTGAAAACACGTTCATTAGAATTCCAAAGGTGTCAAAAGTAATAGCTCATTACCGACCAGCAATCCAGCAAATTAATGAAATCTGTGCGGTTCCAATATAACTGACAGCGAAATACAGACTTTAAACTGCATCATAACTCAAACTTAATAACCTTTCAGACTTTATAGAGTTCAAGGATCATTGACTGGAGTGTCATTATTTACAGGAGAGTAATCTTAACCAATAAATATCACAGGAACCCAAGAGGCAAAACCCCCCGGGGCTGAAAAATGAAGCCAGATTGGAAAGTGCCAAATGCTGCAGTTCCTTCAATGGCCACTTGAGGATGCAGCCAAGGAGTCAATAATCATAAACCACCTTATTAAACCAACTTTACAGCAGAAATAAAAATGTTTACAGCCTGGTGCAACAAACTGATTTGGTCTTAATAGCTGTTTTTCTCCTGTTTATGAAAACTTTGGGTGAATTTTTGTATAATTTACTCATTTAAATTATCTTAAGAGTTAAAATTAGCTAATAAAAGTCACTTAACTTGACCCTTTGGCCTTGAGGTGTTGTTGACCTTTGGAGACTTTCTCATGTAAATACTGAAGAAATAACATTTCTTGCTGATTGGTCGGTTGTGCTAACAGACCATCCAAGATGTCTGTCAAGATGTTTCCACCTAAACTTCATTTCTTTGCCCAGTTTTGGATCAGGAAGAGGTCAGGCAAAGTAAGCAACTGGGAAGATGACGTCAGCTCGAACCACCTCATCCACGTTTTATACAATCCATGCTGCAAGCACATTTGAATTACTGTCGTAAAATCTTAACAACACAAAGTGCATTTAAATTTAATTTAAATGTCTAAAAAATGACCACATCTTTGTAATATATTTTAACATTTTGAATGTTTCCAAAGTTCAAACTCACAGAAATCCATAAATTTGTTTGAGTTAATGAAACTGCATATTGTGCATTTAAAAGTGAGACACAATGAAACTTAATAGCAGCACAGAAGAAAAGATCTGCAACCTTCTAGTAACAAACAGGACAAACAACATGTGGACTTCAGTTACGTTTCCAGGTTCCAGTTACTCTGCAGACAAGCAAACAGAGACGTCTTGCTGTGGTTTCTCGTGTTTCCTCTCCTCTGTCGAATCTTTGCTGGATCTGTGAGCTCATTTCTTTCTAAATATAAATCCCATTTACCAGTTTGGCTGCACTGGGATTCAAGTCGAGATGTGTGTGACTGCTCAATATTTCAGACTTTCATGTCGACTCCTTCGAACACCAAACTGCAGCTAATCTGAATTCTCTTTAACCGTTTTTTTATGTGTGTGTGTGTGTGTGTACGTACATTATTCTGCATCCCTTGTAGATGTCAGATGTCAGATTTGTAGAGGATTTTTAAGTTTTTGTTTCAGGAAATCCCCATCGAGATGCTCAAAGGATGAGAAAACAGAAACGACAAGAGAGGGAAAGAACAGAAAATGAGAAAGAAGGAGTGATTGAAGGAGATGGCTTATCTGTCCATCTGCTGTGAACACAGGCAATGGGGCTGGGAGGTAACTGTGTGTGTGTGTGTGTGTGTGTGTGTGTGTGTGTGTGTGTGTGTGTGTGTGTGTGTGTGTGTGACAGCTCCGCATGTGTACATGCAACAGCTGCAGGAAAGGATTTAACATCTGGATACACCTTCTCTTTCTCTTGCCTGGCTTGTCTCACACACACACACACATACAAATAGATGCAAACTCCCACTTCTTTCTTGATATTGAGATTACTGAAATGAGAGGAAAGATGAAGACAGAAGGGATGATGAGGAGAAGAAAGAGAAGATTACGGGTGCTGTTGTGTCTGTGTGACATGGCCATGACTTCCTTCAAACAAAGATAAGCATGAACATTCATCCCTCCATCCCTTCTTTTGGTTTCTCTTTCCGTTTAATGAAAGAGAACACTAGAAGATCTCACTCCTCCTCTTACTGAAAAACCTTCTTTGACTCCATCCTTCTTCTGTATTTCTCTGCATCTTTTTTCACCTTTCCGCACCCTCTAATTTTTACAATTTCGTGTTCACATTTTTCACTTGTGCCTCCTTTGTGAACCCCCTCTGTCTGATGGCATGTTAAGTGTGGGTTGCAGCCCAGCGCCTGACCCACTGCCTGCAGACAGAGCTGTAGTTTCGCGACTTTCTCTCCTCCACCCCTCCCTTCCTCCTGAGTCCCAACGGCTGCAGCAGCTGGCTGCACACATATTTCTCTCCCAGTATGTCTCTTTTTTATTAACTCTTTTCTCCCCTTTTTTTTTCCTCCTGCCTCCATCTTTTTCGCCCTCTCATCTTGTTCATCTTCTTCTTCTTCTGCTCTCAAGTCGTCTCTTTGTCCTCGGTCACACACCCCCGCCACTGTTTGTCCGGCGAAATGTCAGCAGCCGTGGTCGTATCGCCGGTTCATATACAGTGCAGGTCTTTTTTATTTTGTGGCTGAGGAGAGAAATGAGGCCACATTATGCACATAATGTGGCCTCATTTCGTACAGCATCATGTTACTGACTCAGTGTAAGTTGCTCTGGATAAAAGCAATCAACCAGATACAAGGTATGTAAAAAATGAAGAGGGGGAGAAGGCTACTTTCCCTTTTTTTATAGTTTTGGCCTATGTGTTATAATTGGATGAAAAGTGTTGACATAATTAAAACAATTGTACCAAAAAAAGAGGTTTAGATGAACAGAGAAACCACAAAAATTGCATAAAATTAAACATTAAATATCTGATTTACAGTGGTAAATTGTAAGAGATTGGAGCAGTTGTCTTGGGAGGGGGATGAGGTGACCCTTGGTCCTGGGTGGAGGGGGCAGCAAGCGGATGTGTGGGACTGCAGCCTGCAGGGGGGCCTGTGGCAGTGTGGGGAAGGCAGGCAGGCAGCCCAGTTCTGGATACGCTGGAGATTATTAAGGATGTGGCAGAATGAATGTGCTCTTGCAATGGTGGAGTCAGACTGCAGTGAAGGTATTGCTCAGAGTTTCAGCAGCAGAGGAGGGCAGCGATGAGTGGAGTCAGGCCACATTTTTCTATTCGAAAAAGGGCAGTTTCTGCTCTGTAATTTGCATAGTGTTTGAACGAGAGATGACTTTACTCCCACTTGATTTTGTTTTTGGAAATTGAGAACAATTCAGCAGCAAGTCTTACTTGCGGGTGTGGCTTTTGCCAAAAAAGCATTCTCCACATAACAAAGCTGTTAAATAACAAGCTTTTTAACATACAAACGCAATCGATGACGGGAAAATGTGGGAGGGGACAAAGAGGCGGAATGACATGCAAAGATTCCCGTCCGGAATAAAAACTGAGGATTTTGTGATCATAGAATATGATTTTCATCTTAACTATGAGTCCAACTACTGTTCTGTTATATTCTTTAATGCATAAATCAAAGAAAAACTTTCTTTCCACTTAAAAATATTATTTGAATTTGTTCTTGTTATTACTAATTTGAGCTTCTTAAAAAGGGGAGAATAAAGCAATAGTATGGGCCAGTATGGGCACGGCTTCAATTCATTTTCCAGCAGCAGTGATGTTGTTGATGAAGCTTATTCTTAAGCCATGTTTGCTGAAGTGTTTGCATGTGTGTGTGTGTGTGTGTGTGTGTGTGTGTGTGTGTGTGTGCAGACGTTACCGAGACAGTCGCTCCAGCTACTCAGCCCTCGTCGTGCTCGATGAGGCGCACACGAGAATGAAAAGTATTGACAGTGGCCTGTTAGCGCTCTGGCAGCTAATCCATAACCTTGGTCTACCACACACTTAGGGACAAACATGCACACACACACACATAGACACTGAAGCACACACACACGCTCCACTGACACCTGACCTTTACAGGAAGCAGAGCAGAGATCAACTGACCAGAAGGTGCTGTCAGTCAAGGAGCATCCACCCTCCCTCCCT
>JAQMCX010000018.1:5391570-5437426 GCA_029814765.1 Acanthurus leucopareius | reverse complement strand
TGTGTGTGTGTGTGTGTGTGTGTGTGTGTGTGTGTGTGTGTGTGTGTGTGTGTGTGTGTGTGTGTGCGTGCGTGTGTCCTGACTACAAAATCAACTTCTCTTATCCATCTACATAGATTGGCTCTATAGTGGATGTTTAATATTTAACCATCGCTGTCCTCCTGGGAGAATAGAGGGATTGGAAAAAAGGTAGGAGGAAGCAGTGTGCGCTTCAACACAAACACACACACACACACACACACACACACACGTAGGACAGTGCTGACTTCTGCAGAAATCAGTGTACACTCAATCAGAATCTTTCACCGAAAAAACACAAACACTCGATGTGCAATCAAGAGCATAGAAATGAGATGAAAATGTATTCAGACAGCATCAAGACTTTAAAGTTCCCCTTCATTCAAATATGTGTTTTTCTCATGTTTGCGTCCCTGAAAATGTCAGACCTTAATTACACTGACTTCTGTCTGTGCTGCATTGATTTAAAGCCCCCTTTATTTCAGTGTAAGTGCAGGTCCATACGTGTGCATTACAGCACAAATATGCAAGTTTGCATGCTTTCCCACATTAACATGCAGGGAGTGTGATGCATTCCTGGCCGAGCACAATATGAAATAACTTGCATGCAATCACACACACATGAATACACAGTGAGTCATTGTTATATTACAGGGGTTACCTCCCAGCCCCAAATCTCTCTCTCACACACACACACATGGACTCAGTTACTCGCTCATGCTAATGCTCCATTTTCATATCTGTGTGATAATCTGAAGAGGTTTTTAAAGGGTCAGTTCACCCAAATTACAAAAACAAACCAATTTCTCACTTTGCTCAAAAAAAAAAATGGTACAAAAAATTAGTCATCCATCAGAGAATTTGCAGATTACACTGATGTAACTCTTATAACTGAGAATTCACGAGGCCAGAGATGGAAAGTTGCTTATTTAAAAGCAGGACAGCTTAACAGACATATTGCTCTTTATATAAATTTTCATCTTTGAAAGGAAGTTTGCTGATTTGCCAGGTTTTTTTATTCACAGAACTTGCCAAAATCATCATTCCTATGTGGTTTCTGCATCCAAAAACTTTTTCTAAATAGTTTTCTTCTTGATCAACTGCAGCTTGGATTCACTTTGGTTTGGACACAAATGTCTGTCAAATAAAGATAAAGAAATGCTTTATTAGCATTATGATTAATTGACAAATACCACTTTCTATTGGGGAAACAGTCCTGACAGAAGCTGTTAGAAGCAAGAGCTGTGGAATATCTATCGCAATACAGACACTGTTCTGAGGGAGGAAGGGATGTTCAGTTTTAATGTCATTTTTCGAAGCTGCGAGCATCACAAACATTTCATTCACCTGTATTGACACACAGGAACAGGAATTTCAGAGAGGGACATTTTTCAAAACCTGTGCAAATAAAACCAAAAGCATCTGCAAAGCTACATACCAAGAATGTTCTGGTGTCAGAAACTGGTGAAAACATATAATACAAAGAAAATAAGGTTGTTTATGAGCTTAAAAAAGCAAGAAATCTTTAAAGACATTTATGCAGACACACATTCACACATACACAAGGTCGTTTTTGCTTAACGTAATAATGCATAACACATCTGTCTGCAGACACGAACCTTCGCTGCAACATTTAGTGTTTTCCTGTGGAATCTAAAGAACGGAGGACAACAAAATGCACATGCATATTCAAAGAGACTGAGACAAAGGGCAGAGGAGAAGGAGAGAGAGAGAGAGAGAGAGAGGAAGTGGAGGAGTGAAGGAGAAGAGCGCAGCAGGCCTGGTTGTTTGTTGTTGGAAACAAAGTGCTGTTAAATGATTTACTTGTTCCCTGCATTCAAGTACGGTCCCTCATTAAAGAATGGCAGCCGGCTGGACTGCTGCATCACAGACACACACACCAGCTCCTGCACAGACAGACACGACTTCGTGCACGAGCAGACGCCTCGTTATGCATCGTCAAACGTAAACGAAGATGCACAAACACACACACACTCACACAAACAGCAGGAGCAGAAGGAGAAAGTGGGTCAGACGAGGCTGATCGGTCTCATTACATCTGCATCATACAAGAGGTCCCACTGTCCCCCTGTAGATGCTATACATGCAAAAAAAACCCACACATTTACACACTTGCATACACACGTAGAACCTGGATTTATTAATGTATTCTCACACCAACATGTGGGAAAACAACATATTTAGAGGAACTCGAGGAAAAGTAAACATATATGCTTTTGAACGCAACACACTCTCAGTTACACATGTATTTATTCCCTTCGCTCCAACACGTGAATACACAGTTTCACGTCATTACAGATGCATCTGCAGATTCATTAACACTAAGCATAACTTAAAAATTAATGTGTTTACCTGAATCCTCGGCTCAGAACCAGATTTGAGGGCAAAAATCCTCCTGAAAGAAAACTTCAACGTCTACATCAATTCGACCATTGTGACAGAGATTTTTTGTGCAGGAATTGGTTTTAAATGAGCTCCATGCTGGAGATTTTATTGCTGTAGATGAACACAGAACCATCACACAAACGCCCACGCAGACATGTTTATGCACAGCAGTGGCGAAGCTCCATCGACAGGTGAAGGAGGATCGCAGCAGAACCGTTGCTAACACCAAACAAGGCTGCCTTTCAGTAAACTGACGCTATGTTTGTGTGCGTCTCTGTGTTCTGACACGTTCATATTGAACACACACGCTCGCACAGTGACATCCATTCAGATCTTGATGTTCGGGGCCGAGTGGAGCAGTGCTAAATGATGCCAACATCAGCAATGGAATCCCAATTTTCTCATCCAGGGAGCAGAAGGGGCCTGCGTCTCGTCACTCGCGGAGGGTTAAGTAAATGACTCAGTGGGTGAGAAGATAAATGGCAGCCGTATCTACGCTGACGTTCCCTTCTGCAAAATGAAAACAAGCTTAAAGCTAGATGCAGAAAAAGACGGGAGTGTGGAGGAGGAAGACGAAGAGGAGAGAGCAGAGTTGCATACTTGCTTATTTTAACTTTTAAGTGTGCAGCTGCCCTTACAAATGATGCGTCGTTGGGTGCCATATGCATGCAAATGGGACGTTGCACCTTGAACTTTGACCCTCTTGTTTATGCGTCTGTACAAGCGCGGGACTTAAATGTAATAACTAAACACAGAAGCTGCAAAAAAAAAAAACACAAAAAAAAAACATGTGGCTCTTACACTTGAGTGCGCCGTCATCTGTCATTGTGGTTTGTGTCACCTCTCAATGAGCTGACGTCTGTCTCTGCTTCCTCAGCGGCTCAGTCGCAGTAACATATCGCGTATACGCAGAGGAGGATTGTGGGTCAAAAGAGCCAGAAAAACATGCCGGCTTGCATGCTGCATAATGCGTCCGGATGCAGAAGACATCCTGGTTTTCTTGGCGTGCATTTCATATACTACATATTGGGATGTACTTAATCTTTCTCTGGCATACTGAGTAGTGTGGTAGTATGGGTATTGGAATGCAGCCCGGGAAGAGTGAAAGGAGGAGGAGTGGTGGGGTGATAAGATTAAGGAGGAGCAGAGTGAGAGGAAACTCTCCATAAGAGCCTGTTTGTTTCCCCCCCATCTGTTTACACCGCCGCAGTTCTTTCGCCGTGAGTTTCGTAGCACGCACGCTCGTCCGCTGGTGGATGAAGGCGAGCATTGATGCAGAGGTTTCCATACGGCCTTCTGTTTTTTTCACAGCCAGAGTGTGAAATATGAGCATGAGGTGGCGGAGCTCACCCGAGTGACGCATGGCAGCAGCCAGTGGGAGCACACACACGCGCACACACACAAACACACACATACTCAAAATTTCTTACATTGGCACGAGTTCAAGCCCTCTTGTCTCCAACACAAATCAATAAAGAAGAGAGACTAGAGTCTATAGAGCCTATTTACTTACGAGCTCAGTGATGGATATACTTTCCGACATACAGTAGTTATCTATAGTGGTGCCAACATTTCTGTGGAGGGGAGAGGGAAAAAAAAAAAAACCTCTTAAGATTTATTACTGCACATAATCGGAGCCATTATGACTAAACATCAAGAACGGAAAGCCACAAAAATCCTGGTTGGTTTTATGTGTGACAGTGTTAAATATCATATATCACAAGAGGCGCGTGTCGCCACACTGGCAGACGATTTTATTAGATTTCTTTTCTATCATTGAGTTATTTCAGAAGTAAAGGGGGTTGTTGCTTTTCTGTTGCTTGTTACCCCTCCCCCCCCCCCACACACACACAAACACACACACATATATATATATATACTGATCGCTGACATTGCAGTTTTTCTTGCAACTTTAACTTCCTCTTTTGTTTTTGTGTCCCTTTTTTATCTATTTTCAGTTTACAAAGAATATCTGATTTTTTATATATATGTATATTTATATTTCCATTCTCTTGGTAAATTTTTTTTTTCATCTTAAACCAATGCTTTGCCATCTACAGGCTCACTGTTGTTAAGAATTTCATATATTTTCGTGTCTTATCTCGACTCAGGGATGTTCAAAACAGATAAATAGGAAACCGTATCTGTGCAGTTTGATCAGATCGTATCTTACACTCTAATACATATTTTCATGCTTTTATACTTTAAATATCCAACTTGTCCTCCAAATTGCTCTCTTATCACCGCAGAACTTATTGAGCCAATTTTCAGACTTTCCAAAGCTTGAAAGATTCATCTGTCAAATTCCCTGGATGCATCCGAGTGTGGTGCTTTTACAATTTAAAGGTTTGACTTTTTATAACAGCTCTCATCTTTCTTCTGTCCAACCAAACACCCAGGGGCATCACACACGAGTTTAACTCCACTCCTGGTTTATACATACTCTAAAGTTTGAAATCCAATCCCACATCATATTAGAAAAAAAATTCCTTTTTGCAGAATCAAACTTGGATAACAGAGTGTCTCACCTGTTTTCTGATCTGTGTTCTTCTTATAAAAAAATGATTACATAGACTCATGTATTGTAATTGTGTTTCCCTTTGTTAGGTTCGATTACCAGGAGCTCCTCCACAACTCCACCTTCTGTTTGGTGCCTCGAGGTCGACGCCTGGGCTCCTTTCGCTTCCTGGAGTCGCTACAGGTAAATATATAAATACTATATATACCATTAAGAACCATCATCATGCATCAATTAGGATTATTGATATTTGAATCAAAATGAAATGTAAGTTGGGAGGTTGTTTAAGTTTCCAGCACTGTCTATCAACTCTGAGTCAAACCACACCCACACAGTCCTGATGGAGCCCATTAGCTGCATTAGTGATAGTTAAAATCTTAAACACTGCAGTGTGTTTACTTTGCTGTAACTTTAAATGTTGTTTATTTAGCTATGACTCGATGTATACAGTTGGATGAAGAAAGAGACGGTAGAGTAGTAGACAGCAGTAGTTTGCTTGTAAAAATTATGTATAAAACTCTAATGTATGCAAAGAATTTCATTTTTTAAGGGCTTTTACTAAGAAATCTCAAGATCTTTGATGAAGACAAACTTGTACCAAATGAGAGAAACAGCATCAGAAAACAACCCAGTAACTGATTTTTCGTTTCCAAATGCTCGTTAACTTGCTGTTTCTCTCCAAATAACTTTCCAAAAATGATAAAAGGCTTTCTTTGCAGAGTTCATGGTGACTCACAGTCAGTGATGTAATCAGTAGAGGGTGCACAGGAGTGGTACCTTAATGTTATTTCTTCTCAAAGACCATGTCCATAACTAAGTCAGCACATTGTTTAGAGTATAAATAACTTTCATATTTACATTCATTTGTCTGAGGGGCGACTGCTGACAACTTCCTCTGTTAGTGCAAACACATAAAACATCAATCACCCGCCACATTTGATTGTATTTAAAGTTACTGTGTGAAATTTAAGATGTGAAACTCCAAATGATCTTTGGTAAGTAGAAAATGGAAATGGCTCTCTAACACATAGACATGCTAACAATAACACAACACTGAAAATTAATGTAGATTTACATCCTTTGTTAAACTGTGTTGTTGTCGCTCCGATCTCTCTGAAGCCCACAGAAGTAAACAGCTTAAATCTCCACATACTTCATGCCAACGCAGCAATCATCCAAACATCATCTGCAGCATTTCCTCCGCATAACACAGAGTGACTCAATTACACTTTTACAGGAAACAGCTCTGATTCATTGCGCTCCAGCTCATATACAGTTCCGTCAACAGGGAAGTGCACAGGATACAGAATGTTTATGTTCCAGAGTCGTGGTTTATGTAGTCTTTTGGTTATTGACACCTTAATGGTTTTCCCCAGACCATTGCATTGAGTTGAGAGCAGATCTGGCCATAAAGGCTTTGTTTGCTATTTGCTAAGGCCTTTTAAACTAAAAACGGGTCCATTAACACACGCAGGGACGCTCACGCACACACTTATACAAACACTGGTATCGTTCATTTAAGTCCATCAGTGAAATGTGCAAGAACACAAACAATGGAGGAACCGCAGGCAATGGAGCGGGAGGAGAGTTTAAAGCAGCCGGCCGGTCTGCTCTGCTGCAGCTCTCCCTCTGCCACCCAAGTCGAAAGTCTTACACCAGTGCAGGAAGCAGTTGTGGCTGTTTTTAGATTTGCCAAACACTGAACTCTCTGGCTGCTACAATGTTCCCTGGCTGCACTGCTTGCTGGGGCTCTGTGTGTGTGTGTGTTAGTGTGTGAGTGTGTGAGTGTGTGAGTGTGTGAGTGTGTGTGTGTATGTGTGTGTGTGTGCATGAATGGCCGGAAGCATCCATAGGAGTGGCAGCCTGCCCCAACGCTGATGACTGCTGAATGGACAAATCCAACACACAACCTACTTGGCTTGGCAGCAGGCAGCAGTCATGGTCCCCTTCTCCTCCTCCTCCTCCTGTCTTCTCTCTTTGTCCTTTCTTGTCTTGTCTTTTTCCCTCTCTTTCTTTTTTCCATTTGATGCACTTATTTTCAGTTGTGGATTTTTTTTTTTTGAAATTTTGGTGCCAGCCAAGCCCACAAAAGAACTGGCAATTACCATTGTGGTAAGAAACTCACTGCCAGCTTTCCAGTATACACACAGCTACACATTTGAACACTTCCCCCACATACACATTTACTCAAACCCTCCTCTGCCTTCATCTCCCAATGCAAACAAACCAAAAACAACTAAACGTAGGCTTTCATATCACCCCGTACCTCCAGGCAGGGAGGGCTTGAAATGTTTCAAACTCAGAGTGGCTCATCTCTCGTGGGGAGAAGGTTCAGGCCGGCCTCGAGCTGCATTTCAAATTTAGAGGCCTTGGATTATCGCTCAGGGACTCGTTGTGTGACCTCGACGTAACCTGGGGCTCATTCTGACACACACACAAGCGAACACGTGGTCCTGTTTGCTGGAGTGTCCTTCAGCAGGTCTATTCTCAGATGAAATGCAGTGGCGTTGGAAGCCCCCCCTCCTCCACCCCTGCCCCCGGTGGACCAGAGAGAGCGTTTGATCTCAACCATTTTCGGCTTGCTGCTCGTCGCCGCCGCCGCCACCGCTGCTCAAGCTGCTGCTGCCTCTGCTGCTGCTTTTCTCTGGTGGTTTAATTAGAAAAAAAAAAAAAAAAAGTGGGAAGAAAGTAACGCCCAGACGTATCAACACTCCACACCACAGTGAGCAAAGCAGGATGGGATGAGAGTGCAGGGGAGAGGAGGAAAAAAAAAGGAGTACAGAGAGAGAAACAGAGAGTGTGGAGGGGGAGAAAAAGCAAAAAAAAAAAAAAAAAGAAAGTAGAACAACATCAAAAACCTGTCAGTGAACGAGGGGATAAGGCAACATCAAAAATCCACTTCAATAAAGCATGATGCCTCTATAGCCACATTTCCTTCTTATTATCCTCGCTTCCCCTGCTCCCTCTCTTTCCCCCCCCTCACTTTAACTCCTTCCCCGCATTCGTCCCCTCCGTGCTTGTACCTAATTAGCACACAAAGAGTCGGTCCTGTCAGACACATCTGTGTGTGTGAGTGACAGTCTCAAACAAACCTCCAGGGCTTCCTGGGAACGGAGAGATATGAGTTGTTACTCACTCCAGCCATCCAATAGGAGTCTCACACACACACACCCACACAGCTGCACATACATACATTACGCACAAGAGCATTGGCCATATTATCTGGCCAGCCAGTGCCAAGCAGCTGGGACTGAACTCATACAGATTGTATTATACTCACGCAGCTGCAGTACGTCATGTTATGTTGTTTACTGCCAAAGAAAAGCCAGAAGCCAGAAGGGCGGAACCCAGTCAAACTGCAACTGATCACAGTTTAAGTGATGTATGATATGGAGTTTTTTTTCCCCGTCACTGTGCATTACATGTTATCAGCTGGTTTATCAGCATCTCTGTCTCTTACACTCTTTGATATCTGTGTGTTTGTGTCCAGGCGGCGTGTATCCCAGTGCTGCTGAGTAACGGTTGGGAGCTGCCGTTCTCTGACGTCATACAGTGGAACCAGGCCGTCATCGAGGGAGATGAGAGATTATTACTACAGGTAACACACACAGATACACACTGACAGAGATACCAAACTGTTTGGGGCCCCAGGATGCCACTGGACCTTTAATGCCCTTTCAAAAATATAAATCAAATTGGAAAGTGCCATCACCAGCAGATGGTACAAACACCAAGAAATCAACCTAAATGCCAGAATTAATGCTACAAGTTTACGTTTCTGCCAATAACAGAATCATACATTGCCAACATTTTTTCTGTCATTCAGGCTGCATTTGCAAATACCCTACAAACCTGGCAGTTAGCCTAATATTACCAATTAATGGAGTGTTTTCTGGCAGAATTAAGGAAGTATGTTGTGTGACTAGCTTAATATGTTTAGGTTCAGTAGGCAGTGTTTTCAATATTGATGTTTTTTAGCTGCTTTTATTGACTTGGGGACCTGGATGTTTGCAGGCTAAGCCTTAAAATCCTGCAGAATGGGTGATTGCATGTGAGAGTAGAGGGCCAGTGCTCAGTTCATACATATTTATTTTAGCAGGAAAGAGCAGGACAGAGAGGATCGAGCACTGTGAAAGTTTTTAGACAGAGATTACAACTAAAAAACCTGGAAAAAAAGTGTTGAAGGGGAATTTAGTATTTGTAAACCTTCAACTTTTTTGTTAGACTAAAATCTTGTCCACAGTCTTGAGTGAGACTCTTGTTTTCAGTGAAAAAGAAAAAGACTTTAACAAAAAGGTCTTTCTCTGATCCGTTCAGTAATGTTGTCAGAGTCTTAGAATAACAACTACGGCCTGTGAGTTAAGACCGTCGTAGTTGCCCCAAAGGATTACATTACAGCCACTGTAGCCATGCTTCAGCTCCTCTCTGAGGCAAACTACTGCAACAATTACAAAAACTTTTGGTAAGTATCAGTCATTTTCACACCAAAACATGTAAAAATATGGCTAAGAATTAAAAATAATGGAATTCACCTTTAACTTTGATGACGAAAAACAGTAAAAAGAACAAACAGGGCTGTTCCTAAAAGCATCCGTAGTGGATAATGATTTGTCCTAGAATATGTAAATTGAAACCTCAAGAAAAATCCTAGATAAAACAAATGCACTATGAGAGGTTACAAAAGCCTGAGGAAAAAAGGACTAGCCTGTACGTGACAGCATGACGTCGGCTTTCTATTAGCTGTATCAAACGGTGCGGTTACAGATTGAGTCCTTTTGAGATTACACACCCATAGAGATCTTAATCCAGCCTCAGTTCAAAAGCACTCGCTCATTTTCTGTCTTTTCTCGCACACATCTACACAAAACAAATACAATGAGACAGCACTCTCAGAAACAACCTTTATCTCCCTCACACAAATTACATCATGTCTCTACTGCATCGATCGGCTTCGATCTCGGCCAATAGAGGACAAGAATTGACATTCAGCTAATGAACAGGAACAAGCCCCCGAGAGCTCAGAGCCAGAGATATTTTTTTTAATTATGGCAGAGTTAAATTAAATGAGTTGACCTCATCTGTGGCATTCTTTTTTTTTTTTTAACACCTGAAAAACTTTTAAAAAAATCGAAGCGATGCACACATTCAGATCTGAGGTTAAGGAGTGTGAGGCTTGCAAAAGAGGCAGAGGGAGGCCAGACAATCCAGACAAACTGAGGACGCCGCCATAGTGAAGCTGTCCTTCAAATGTGCTCAAAGGAAAGAAGAGCAGAGAGCAGGAAGGATAGAGAAAAAAAAGAGGAGCAAGGTGAAATTGTGAAATGCAGGAAAAGGGAAGTATGTGAAGATAATAGGAGGGGTTGAAAGATCAAGGAGAAGGATTTTTAAAAAAGCGGGAAAGAGATTCAGCCGCCTCTCGGTGTCTTTAACCGGCGCTCATTATGAAACGTGTT
Source organism: Acanthurus leucopareius (assembly GCA_029814765.1). NCBI lineage: Eukaryota > Metazoa > Chordata > Actinopteri > Acanthuriformes > Acanthuridae > Acanthurus > Acanthurus leucopareius. The sequence goes on along the minus strand of JAQMCX010000018.1, from coordinate 5,427,031 downwards.
AGCTGTGTGAAGACAAAAGGGTTTAAAGGAGTCAACTGCTCACACTTTTCTCAGTTCAACATGATGATTTCTTCCTTTGTGATTGAGCCGCCGACCTTAACTCTCTAAGCGATTGAATCAATTTTGGTGGTTTACTCCAAGGCCTTGTAGTCCTTACTAATTGAGGTCTAATTATCTGAACAACAGACTCCAAACTCTGTGTCAAATGCTTTTTAGGGTCATATTCAGCAAATATTTGATTCAGTTTAAGAAGGTTTTATTACTCGAATGCCACGTCTTCTTTTTCTCATTACTTGTCTATTTTAAGAGACATGACTTGCTTTAAAAACAAACTTTTAGACATTTTTTTTCTCTGTTTTCTTTATTCCACTGTCTGGGTCTTTAACTCCTCTTATCCTTTGTCCTCAGGTGCCGTCCACAGTGAGAGCAGTAGGAAATGAGAGAGTCCTGGCCCTCAGACAGAGGACCCAGATGTTGTGGGATGCCTACTTTTCATCAGTGGATAAGATAGTTCTCACCACGCTAGAGGTTAGCTTCATCTTTACTGAAAAAAACACTCAATATAAAGTAGAATCACACTGAAATTTATCAACAAGTTTGTAAAATGTGACATTTAAATGGGTTTGTGACAGAGTGACTACTTGCAAGGCTTGTTAGCAAACTGTTTTAGCTGGTGAGCTAACCTCTAACATGCTCGCCAGCCAGGAACATGCTAATGCTGTTCTATGCTATTCTAATGCTATGCTGTTTTTTATCCTTAGCATCTTTTTATTTGGATTATACAATATTTCATTCAAAAATTTGTTTCTAAGGACAAAAAAGCTTTCCAAGCCATAAAATTTGTTTGTATTTAGCAAAAACTACTTATAATGCTTATGATGCTCATTCTGTTGGAAACTTAACATCTTAAGTTTGGCCAAAGTCAAAACACACATGAGCAACCAAGCTGGAAAAAAGTCTTAATAATATGAGATCTTTGTTTTTGTCCCATTCTTGTAACAGTAGATGAATGCAACAATAGAAAAAGGGCTAGTTTTTGAATTTATGTAGCTTGCGTACTATTAAGTGCTAACATGCTAACCAGCAGTAAACATGCTAGTACCAGTCACCAACAAGTGCACCAAACTACCACTGTTACATGTTATTCCCGGGATTGTGCATTTTGTTTTACTGGGGAGGGAAAAAGATAACTGACAAGTGACAAGTGACAAGTTCGTTAGCTTTGTTGCTAGCAGGACATTTAATTATTTGAAGGATTTGTCAAACTGACTCCTTTCTGAAAACTGTCTAAAATCCATTGCTCTTTCGTAAGGTAATTTATACCACGAGAGAGGGCAAAATGATCGGTTCAGTGAAGTGGATGAGATGTAAAAGTTTCTTCCATTTCTGGTATTAAATCTCATTTTACTCCACTGGCAAGACAGCTTTCTATTGATGATTTTAAATGCTGGTGATAACTCTAGCTGAGTGAATCATATCAAACCTTAGCCCTGACCTCCTTTAGCCTGTCTATCTATCATAAAATCTTCTGGACGATGTTGCTTTTGGCCTCTCGAGTATCGGTTAGAAACCTAATTGAAATGTTATACAACTCTGAATACTCCTACCATGCAATTCTGTTCAGGAATGTGCAGCGACATCCAGTAAAAACATCTACAAAAAGAAGCCACTGCTGTAAACACAGGTTTTCTGTCGAACGCACAGGCATAGTTGTTACCTCTCTGTGGTTTACTGTCTGTGTGCTATCATCAGTCCTCCTTTCAAAAAGGCTTTCCAACTGAGTATTCACATTTGAATCAAACCAACCTTCTATCATTATGATTACGGGGTTTGGATTTTGGCCTGCGCTCTGCATTTCTACCATTTTACTATCTCCGCTCTGCGTTGTGCTGTATTACTAGGGAACATTTCAAAGCAGTTCACATCCGATCTGCCTGAAGTCTCAGAGAAATCCCCTAATGTATGGAAATGATATATCAGTACGTTACAAATATCAGCCTCAACTTGCTATTTTCTGCCCCATTGCTTGCTGCGTTCAGACTGTGGGAGATGTTCTTTTTTTTTTTAATGCTACAGATTTGGAAAAAAAGTTTCATAATTGAAAAAGACACAGAGTTGCTTGGATTACTTTCCTGAATTTTGCAGTTCAAGCATTTCATCTTGCTCATCTATCTGGTTTTTTTTTATAGTTTTTTTCTCTCCTGTCTTTGAACAAAGCTGAGAAGAAAAGCACTTCAAAGGTAGTAAGTTGCTCCAGCTAAGAGAATGTCATTTGAAGGTTAGCCCAAGGGTGAGACAACACATGAAAAGAAATAGCTGTCTTCTTATATTAGCCGTTTTTTTGCACACACTGCCGCTGTCAATTTAGCACTTATCATTGTGAGGAAACAACAGATTTAACCTCTCTGAAACTTGAAGGAACAAAAACGCAGTGAGTGGTAGACTTTGGACTCTGATGTTTATAAAGGCGAGTGTGGCAGCCCCTGGTGCATTTACTGGTAGGGATTTAGGCGAGAGATAATAAAGGAGAGGTTCTGGAGGTTGGTGATAAGCTGCTTATATACATACAGCATGAAGAGGGGAACCTCACCCCATGGGAGACAGCTGTGCAGTCAGCCTGAGGTCAGCGAGGCAGAGGGCTTTAGAAGTGGCGCCGGTGTTGCTGCCGCGTGGACACCTCCTGTTGGTGTAAAATGGGAAGTGCACGGAGCGTATTATTAAGGACTGCTGGAGTATGCAAACACATTGTGGTCACGTCTCGAGCTGCACTAGAGTTTACATTAAGCTCCAAGACTCTTATCCACCAGCTTAGAGGAGAAAAAAAAAACAGAAAGTGGAGCAGGCTTACACTAAATGAACACAACAGCCACTTCACAATGCAAGCAAACCGACATCCAACCTCAATCCCATTTTTTTTTGTCCCCGCCCTTCTCAGATCATTAAGGACCGTGTCTTCTCACACATATCGAGGAACAAGTACATGTGGAACTCCCACCCAGGAGGTCTGCTGGTCCTGCCAGAGTACTCCACTCACCTCGCACATTTTCCTTTCTACTACCTGGGATTAGGTAAACACACACTTCATTTAAGAGTCTGCACAACATGCAAACCTTGATGTACAGAATAGTGATGAACTGTGGAGGAAGAGACCAGTGAAAAACACTTGATCAGCAAGTTATAATCAAATATTTGCTAAAGTTCTTGTCTATATTGGTTATAATTTGCAATTGTGCTATTACATATAAGTTGTTTAATATTTACAATGTATTTAAAGTCAAATTTTTCTATGATTATGACATTTTTCTGATTCTAATTTTCTTTTTCTAGGATGGATTAAACCAGAAACAATAAACATTTAAACAGGTTATACACTTCTTTTTACTCATTTTTTATTTTTAATGCTCTGGTTCAGGGGTCAGTCCAGGTCAAGAGTTCACTGCTGTCATCCACGCCGTCTCCCCATTGGTCTCCCAGTCTCAGCCAATCATGAAGCTGCTTCAGGTGGTCTCCAAGTCAAAATACTGCTCGCAGGTAAATAAGACAAAATTAAGGAGATTATGATCAAATTTCATATAATGCAGCCACAGTTAACAACTTTTAAAACACTATTTGAACACACATGCAGTCTCCCTCTCTATAAACCAAAGCTTTTCATGCCATTTTAATGAGGAAGCACACTTTTACAAACCCTACTGGTTGATTGATGTCATCAGCTATTTCTGATCAGTGAGATGCGTCTAGCTGTGTGTGTGTGTGTGTGTGTTATGTAAAACTCCCTTCCCCTGCCGCTCTAGATCATCATTCTCTGGAACAGCGAGAAGCCGCCGCCCAATAGGAGCAAATGGCCTCCCATGCCCGTCCCCCTCACTGTGACAGATGGCAAAAGGAAGGTGAGGGCCAACACCACCCACAACTCCCGCTGACGTCTGACTGACAGCATGACAAACAGCCAGTTTCTCTGTCTCATTTTTGTACTATCTCTGTTACTCTGGTTTTTTTCCTCTTTGAAATACAATCTAGTTTCGCTGTCTTTCTTCCTGTTCGTGTATATCTGACATGTCCACCGATCCGTGTGGCGTTCGCTTTCAAAAATGTCACTCACACACTTAAACATTTCTTTTTCCATCTCCCTTTCACGGTCTTGTCTTTTTTTTTTCTTTGTTTTTGACTCTGGTGATTTACTCATCTCAGTCACTCAACATGATTTTTACTGTAACATGATCATCTCTCACTCTTACTCATAATCTCCTTAAACAGCGGCCAGGCAACACATCGCCTGCAGCACCACAACTGAAAGATTTGCTCCTGTATTTCTTCCTCAGACCACCAGTCGGTTCCTACCTCATGTTGCCATAGAGACAGAAGCAGTGCTGAGTCTGGATGAGGATACAGTCCTGCTGACCAGTGAGGTGTGTATTTGTGTGTGTGTGTGTGTGTACTCGTCTTGATAATAAACACAGCAGGAGTGCACACACGTATAGAAATCAATATTCCTGAGAAAGTTGCAGCAGTGCTTTAAGTGCTCCATGTCTGCACTCGCAGGTGAACTTTGCCTTCTTGGTGTGGCGGAGCTTCCCTGAGCGGATTGTGGGCTACCCTCCCAGGAGCCACTTCTGGGATCCCCTCAAGCGGGCCTGGGGCTACACCTCTAAATGGACCAACGACTACTCCATCGTCCTGACTGGAGCTGCCTTCTATCACAGGTACACCACCGGACTGTAGCATGCTAAATGAAAAAATCCATTTTAAAACTCCACATTCTTTGTTTTTTTGTTTTTTTTTTTGAAAGTTTGTCTTTTAATATTTTTAAATTGTTTATCTTAAATCATATAGGCAAGGCTAATGTCTACAGCCATGCTAGCTGCTCTGTTAAACTCTTCGCTGAGGAAGAGTAGTGCTTTGAGCTAAACGCTAAGGTTAGCATGCTAAAGTGCTTACAGGGGTGATGCTAGCATGCATGTGTATACTGTGCATACACCTGAATTTAAACATGCATATAAACTCAAAATTGATCATGCACCTGAGATAAAAACAGGTTGCCTCCATGAGATCAGCAGCTAAAAACAAGAGAAAATGTGATGATTTGCAGCAGCAGCAAACATAATGACACGGATCTCAGCATGAGAAGCACAAAGGCACAGTTAAACAGAGTGTTATGGTCTCAAGGATTAATATGTGCATATGTTAGTGAGAGAAAAAGAAAAGCAAAGGGTGATTGACTCCATTACCTTGAGCAGGTTGATTATTTCTAAAAACCCTGAATTTGATATGTGCAACAGCAGAAGGGTGTGAGTTTTTATTCGATGTGAGTGTAATTACCCCACAGATGGGGTGCTTTAAAAGCTGGTGAAACCTTGTGACATTTAGAGACAAAGTGGTCATTTTTGTCAGCATTTTCCATGAAAACACGTTTTTGTCATGCTAATTCGAATCTTTACAGCCCATCGGTAAGGCCCACTGATATTTGCAAGGCCCATTTGCATTAACTCAAACGTCTGCCTCACCACTTAAACAGAGAAATGACAATGAGCAGTCAGTTAAAGCCTCCCTTTCTCACTGCGAGAACAATCAATTTAGTAATTTACACGAGAATTGTCTAATTACCTACCGTATATTGTGCTGGTAAAGTGATGTGACAGCGCACCAAATGGCTTTTTCACATTAGGGCTGCTTTGCATAAAAACTCCATCAACAGCCACTTTGCTGAATCAATTTTAATAACTTGAATAAAGTCAACTGTGGTACATTTTAGTTCCTGAACACAAAAGACAGTAAATATGTTTGCACACACAAAATATCATGGTTTTTGCTCTTCTCTGGGGGAAAAAAAGACAGTATTCTGACTAAGCTGCTTAAATGAATGATGAAAAATGAATATTTAACCAATATTTACATTTAAATACAGTCATGTATAGGTTTAGGGTCAATGTCATGAAATGTAATAACATTATACAGCCTCCTCTTGCTCATTAGTTTAGAAATATAGATCAATTTAACTATCTTCCTAAAAACTTTGAGCTGAATTTTGCAAACATGTAAAAACATGTCAACATCCAAGTCTTTTTATAATGTTTTAACGTAGATGTGTCTCTCCTTGAAACCAGATGTATTGGCTTTTATTTTGTGCATCTGTTTCCATCTCAGCCTCCCAAACTGTTGGCTAGTTTGTTTGTTTAAAATGCACAGAGGTAACCAAGATAGAGGTAATCTGTTGCACAGAGAAGGAAACACTAACACTGTTTACATGACTTGCATCAATATATTTTTAGCAATTGTGAAAAATGAATGTGCATCTGACCAAAGTTAGTGACATTTATTAGGTGACAAGTGACAAATGTAATGCAAAATTATGAGCTACATAGAAAGCACTGCACTAAATCTCCCGGAAGCTAGAGGAATGGAGAACATATGCATTGTAACATGGGGGTTTAGTGTGTTATGCACTGTAGATATCAAATCCCACTGGTGTTGAAATGGTTAACATGTCCCAGATACATATCATCATCATACATCACACCATCTACTCTTTCCTGTAGGGCCACAATGCCTGTTACTGCACATGTGCTGCTTGTTTGGCCTCCACCTGTAACAGATTGTGTCTATTTTATATGATAAGATTTTTATTTGAGGTGCTTTGCTGACGTACATCTCCAAAAAAGAAGTACTCTCCTGTGAGTGCAAGTACAAGAAGCTAAAACTGTGATCAGAGACTAATATTATTAGGTTTAACACCCTGGTGACGGATGTGAAAAACATTCCTGCAACAAGAATAATAGAGTGATGTATAATAGAGATGCTAGGTGAGAAAACAACATCTACTTTTTTCGCATCTTAGTAATTTCTCTTCTTTACAAAAGGAAGCCCTGAGATGATTTTATCAGGCACATGGCAAATGTATCATTCAAAATTCATGTAATTGTCATCTTATAGCACAAGGTCGTACAGCGAAATGCAATTAGTATTCCCATCATGCTACTGCTAAACAGAAAATTATGTCGATCTATTAATAATTTATAAGTTCATGAAAACAAACTACTTTTTACATCTGAGTGCGGACTGTGAGTCGAGAGAGCTCGAAGCCTGAGGAGAAAAGCTGCTCTGTAGTCTGGTGATTTGGCAGCAGTTTCTTCTGTATTTCTTACCAGACGGCAGCAGGTTGCACAGCCTGTAACTGGGGGGTGGGTGTTGTCTTTTGATATTCTTCGGGCACGGGCATTGCACCCTAGAAATATCACTTATAGATGGATACAAATGATGTCATGTCTCCGTATAGTTGGTTATTCTATCGAGTGATGCCATTTAATCGTGTTAAAATTAGATGTGACGAAAACTGAGAACATTTAAGTTGATTTCATTGTCATTGTCCCATCATTTGCAGCACTAATCAATGTTCCCATGGTTAGAAATCACTAAGAAAAGTTCATTTTAAGTAATAATATCAGCATGATCCACATGCGAAGCCTGCAGCTTCTTTTGTTTTGTTTGAGAAAGCTGGTTAAGTTTTATGTCGGCGCTTCTTTGATGCCGCGGTAGAGTCGGCTCTTTTTATCAGTTGGTATTCTTCTCTTGTCAAACAGAAAGAAATTTAACAGGTTGAATGTCTGCGGCAAAATCCCCGGTAGTCAAGTCAACAAAAAAGTCTGTTCTGTATAACAAACACTTGCCAAATAAAGCAGAGAACAAATTTTATGTTTGTACTCATAATTTAGATTTACTTTGATTTTTTTTTTTCTACTTCTGTACTATCTTATTTGTTTTTCTTCCAAATTTTATCCTCTGCTTTTGTGCTCGTGCCTCACTGCTGTGGATAAACAAAGCAGCTGTGGGAATTAAACCTATGAACCTGTGATGTCTGCGTCAGATATCTGAAGTGATAAGATACATCTACAGCAAATGTTCTCTTTTCTTTTAATAATATCCTAAATGCAGCTGTCCCATCCATTTTTTTTAATCTTATTTCAACTATATTACACACTCCCACAGGTACTATCACTACCTGTTCTCCCACTACCTGCCCCAGTCTCTACGGACTCTGGTGGATCGCACATCTAACTGTGAGGACATCCTGATGAACTTCCTGGTCTCTGCTGTGACTCATCTTCCGCCAATCAAAGTGGCTCAAAGGAAGCAGTACAAAGAGCTGCCCAGTCCACAGGTAGGCGGCCATTAATATTTCTCATTTGTGTGAAATGACATCAGATCAGTGGATGGCGAGTGACGGTGTTTTGTTCGACCCCTCTCAGGGTACGAAGAGCGTCCCCTGGGCCAACCCAGAGCACTTCAACCAGCGGCAGGAGTGTGTCAACACCTTCGCCAACTGGTTTGGCTACATGCCTCTGGTCCACTCTCAGTTTCGCCTGGACCCCGTGCTCTTCAAAGACCAAGTATCAGTCCTGCGAAAGAAGTACAAAGACCTGGAGAGAGCGTGAAAAACGGCGGGCGAAAAAATGGACGGAAAAGCTCTGACGCATTAAGGTCTGGTCTAGTGGCCTTTTTTGGACAGCCAAATGGACCCAATCAGTGGTGGACAGTCGAGATTGGAGACTCAAGGCATTCGTGTCATGGACAAAGTACAATCATCGGACAGACCCTGGAGGACTGTCCTGGACTATAGACTCATGACATGAAAAGAAAAGAGGCCTCTAAAAGTTTGAGAGGAGCTTCAAATGATTCTCCCACCTCCACAAGTGTGGTGAGGAGGCAACAGCGGAGAACATTTACGGGGCCTTGTGAAAAGGGGGCCCTCTGATTGGCCGTCTCACTGGAGAAAGGACAATCTCTATTAGACAGTAAGAAGAAAGAAAGAAAAAAAAGACAGAGTGTGAGCACTTAAGATGACAGTGCCATTGCTGTGACAATGTGAAGGGGGGAACGGCTATCACATGCCATGGGACTGGTGCCGGTGCCATGCACTCCAGCTGTCGGTGTGTGTGTGTGTGTTTCTCAGCGTTACTGTTGCAGGGACTGTTGCCATGGAAACAGATCATTTCACATCAAAATGCTAACTGTAAAACCAATAAAATGATTTATAAATGCAAGCTCACGGTGCCGCACATATTTTTTCAACCCCCGTCTACTTGGCAATCTTTATTCAAGGAGGTCCAGGTCATAGAATTTCCAGAGAGACAATGAGACCAGATTGCCACATTTTTATAACATTAAATTATCCGCACACATCAGTGAGCGGCCATAAGGAAAAGAGATGACTGGCTGCTTTAAAAGTTGTTCAACACAGGACCTTAAACAAAAAGCAATTAAGACACTCCAGATGTAAGGAAGTGTTACAAACAAGAAAGTGGCAAAAACAGTGAAAATGCCAACATGTTTTACTGAAGTGGTTGATGTTTTACATGAAGCCCTGAAGAGGACCAGCAGTGATTGAAACATGTTGGCCTTTTTTTATGATTTAGTCTTTATAATTAAGGCTTTATAAAATGTTCTTTCCTTATTTGTTCAGTTTCCTTACATTTGAAGGTCCTGCATTGGTTCTTGTGTGAAGTAATTGGCTTTGAGGACAACAAAAAAAAACCTTGCTGCACTGCAGAAAATTAAATAATCACCATTTTTCCAAAGAAAACATAAAAAACTAGAGATCACATGATGACTTAGTGAGAGATAGGAGAAAAAGATATTTGTGTGCAAAATTGAATGCCCATTACAAAAAACATCCTTCAAGAGGTTCTGTCAGATGTAATTAGTACTGCAGCGAGTAATTATCTGATTTTTAATCACCAATCTGATTACTATCTTTTTGATAATTCAAAGGTTTGTTTAATAAAATGTCAGAAAATAGTAAAAAAATGCCCATCACAAACAGTCCAAAAAACTTAATACGGTATTCAATACCGACTTTCCAGAGCACCAAACTTTGGTTTTATCAAAAACTTTACAAATATAAACTTTCTAATGCTTGAATTTAACTCCAAGTTTACTCCTACTTTCTATTTCCACAGTTCATCCGAAATTATCAGACACCCACTTCATATCGAGTAAACATATGCAGCTCATAAACACATCTTCCTATCCGATGGCTACACTGATAATTCGTGGCATTGTTTACACGGTTTAAATCCTGAAATTTTTTATTTTTCAAGCAATCAATTTAATAGGGAAACCCTTTTGGGCAGATTGAACTAGCTATGAAATTATTCCAAATACAATTACGGTAATCAAAAGAGCTGCTCAATCACGTCCTGTGTGTTTCTGAGCCTGTGGGATCCTCATTGTCTTTGATGCTGCGTTGTAGCATGCATGTAGGAGCACTACACTGATGAGCTGTTGGGATGTAAAGGAAGATGAATACAAGCGGTCAGGGTCAGAATATGCATCATTATGTGTCGGTGGATATGCCTTGATGTGCTTATGCAGTATCATCTGCGTTGTGAAGCAGATGATACTGCATAAGCACATCGGCCCTCTGGGTTGTTGGAATTGACACAATGGAGCTCAGTCTGCACAGCCTGAGCTGGCCAATCCCGAATTTAGCAGTAGGACTTTAAAAAACAAAAAAATAGGTTCAGCAATTTGATTTTTTTTAAAAAAAGGTTTATTTCATACAAAACAGAAATGACTCAGTAGGCATATCTTCTGTCCCCCAGTTTACAAAAATAAATTCACAGGCAAGTTAAGTCTCAGCACCCTGAGGGTAAACAGGTGTGCCGTCTAGCACTCAGGAAGCTAATCTCATTAAGCACAAGCAAACACACACACACACTTCTGTACAAAGCACCTGAGATACATAGCTGCCAAGAGGCTAATTTGAATTCCAAACCCATAGTGTTTTTACAACTGACAGAGCGTAATAAGGACAATTGTTCCCATTGTAAACACAGTCGTAAGATCAGCTCCTGTGCTTTCATGGCAGAATTACCTGCATGAATTCAGCACCTGGGGACAAAACACCATGGATGCTGCGTTTTTTAGGAAAATGCTTCTTTTGTTTTCACCTGAGGCTTTACAGGTTTCAACTCATTACCGAACAGTATGTAAACAAGAGTCCAGAACTTATTTGAATAACCAAAGTGTGACAAAATAACAGTTGTAGGGCACTTGGCAAACATGACTCGGGTTGTCAGCTGGCCCCCCCAAAAAGAGAGAATGATTCTTGGAGCTGGAGTGTATCAGGTTGACACAAGCTTATTGATTTGAGTATCATCTCAACAATTTCAGTATATTACAAAATAAACAGCAAAAATTCTTATGTGATCCGTGAGTTTCTGTGATGAAGTGCCAGCACAAACGAGGTGCACCAAAGTGGAAAGTCCCATATTTAAAAATTCGACAGAAATTCCCTTATTTCCCCTGGTTTCTGCCATTAATACAGTCCTAACTTCTGAGGAGGAATGTGTCCCTTGTGGAACTATCATTTGCTGAGGGTCAGCATGGCGTTGACATCCCACAGCAGGTTCCTCATCTGATCCATCAGGACCTTCATCTCCTGGTTCTTCTGACGTACTTTCTGCAAGTGAACCACAAGACAAATCACTGGTGAAACTCCTAAATCAGGACAGAATCCAGTTTAGTCATTACAAGGACTGATCAATAATTTGGTTTTATTAAGGATTACACCTGCTTGAGGATTTGTGCAAGAAAAAAATGGTTTTAACTGGTTTACTTGTCATGTTGTCGAAGGAACAAACCAGCTCAGCAGCCGTAGGCACCATTTTCCACTATTTTGCCACCGGCTGCCTGAGAGCAGTTTCCAAACTGACCTCAAATCTTTATCTAGCCTGAATACTGACTCCGGTGTTTACAACTAGACTTACTGCCACACTGTTGTACACATCTACCAGCGGGTCAAGTTTGCAATTTACATTGATGTCTGTACAGGCTCATATTATATATGTAGCAAAGAGTTTGAAGTTTAATAAAAGGTATTACGGGTAAGTTCATTTTTTGTTATCAAATAGACAAATATGATTTTTCAGAGAATAATTTCCAGTGAAATACAGACTTTACAGACTATTTTAACACAGGAGTACAGAGGATTGATGGAGAGCTTCATCACATGGTGCAAAAAGCCACCTGAGGCTGAAGCTCAATATCAACCAGTGACCTTGTGGTGGAATACTGCAGCATGTCTATGAGTGCGTAACTGGGAGAGAATTGCGTGTCAAATCCTTGTATGTATTCACATGTCTGGCCGATAGAGTTAATTCTTAAACCAAAATGCAACCATGACAGTGGATAATGCTTTCAGTGGGGATGTTGCTATGTATTCCAAAACATGGACGCTTTAAGTACATTTGAAATTCAGCAAACAGAAGATCCATAACATCACCACAGTTTCACAGTGGGCACCAAAGATTTGTGTGACCAACTCAGCATCCCACCAAATGTGAAACATGATCACAATCTCTTCTTCTGTTCCTCAGGTACGGGGTCAAATATTGACCAGAAAAGTTTTTTTTGATCAAAACATTGTGACATTACAGTGAGGCTGACCTTCAAACCTTCCTGCGTTCCACCTGAATGGGGCAGACAGGCTGACAACCCAAAAGCATAACATCTCCAGCCAGATGCTGTCACTGGCACAGAGGCCTAAAAAGATATGACCCTGATTTTGAACATTTACTTCAGCTGCACTTCATGCATGGTTTCTTCATGTCAACACTGGACACTCTTGGACTGTATCAGCACTGCCACCTAGAGGCGCTTATAGAGGATTTGCTTATTTGGAGCAAAATACTCTGTCTTTCTGTGAGTTTTTTCAAAGGCAAATCAGAAGCCAAGGTATTATCGTGTCCCTTTAAGAATAATAAAAATAAACTTTTAATGAAGATGAAACATTTTTGGAATTTAAATCAACAATTAAATATCTGAAAATATGAAAAATTATCCTCCATTTTTCAGGCATGAAAACAGGTCAGGGGGGAAAAAGGTGAGAAGGATACGACCCCTCTAGAGGGATCCGGGGGCATGCTCCCCTGGAAGCAAATTTTGAATATTTCATATTTAAAAGCATCAATCTGATGCATTTTGAGAGAAAAATCAAGCAGAATTACAATAAAGTATGAATGTATAATAAAGTATCTATCTATACATGGTCACATTATGCTATTTAAGAAATGAGACTGACAACTTCTCTCATGAAATGCATAAAAGCACAACTTTAATAGAGTAATAGTAGCGAAAAAAATAATAATACTTAATAGTCATCAAAATAGTGTAAGAAAAAGATAGTACTGTATTCCCCCTGGTCGATACATTCTGAAAGACATTGATCCAGGGCAATAAATAGATGTGACGGCATCTCATCGGATCTACATGATTCACGTAGGTCACCTATTTTGGTTTCAAAATGGCGAATTTTGCTGAAAGGTGAGTGATTTTCATGCCTGATTTTTAATCATTTTGCAGAGTGTACCCTATTTATTTGGGCATAGATTACTACAGGTTTACTGCAAATAAATAGACATACCTGTCACTAATTCATTCACTCCTGTAATGCAGAAAAGGTGTGTGATGTGACTTTTAATTATCTCCTGTGACTAAAAGAAAACAAGAACATACCTCTAGAACCTCTTTTCTCTCCTGGTTGACAGCAGGACTGCAGGGCTCCACTTTGACAGAAACCAGCTCCTCCCCAACATATGGCAGAAGCTGAGGACACAAAATACATACAAATGAGTTTTTCTGCTGCCCTTTTTATGAATGCATTAATGTTTGATACTGAGAGGAGTCAGAGTGCTACAAAAGGCTAAGGATACTCAGACAATTCTGCAATTACATGCAATAAAGTCCCATTCAGACTACAGACTAAAACGCCTCTTTAGTGTAGTTTTAATGCAAGTGTTCTATGTAGAAATGATCATTTGTTTACTGAAAAATGGAAAATTTGAAAAAAAAAACAAACAACCAATACAACAACTTATATCCAAGCAATGATTTAGGGCTTCTTTCTGACCTCTGCTGGTCCCTCCTGCAGGTCAGAGGTCATCTCCACACAGCGTTCATACAAGAGGCGGAGCTTTCTGAAAAGCAGGGCGAGCTGCCGCAGGTGTTCCTGAAGCTTTCCAAAGCGGTCCTGGTACATTGCCTGGCTCTGGGTCACACCATTGGGAAGCTAAATCAAAGACAACCAATATCTGAAATCACTTTAAGTGTGGTTTATATTTTTGGTTTAAATAGCAGTGTAATGAACAGATGTCAATCTAGTAAGCAGATGCTTTATTCTAAATTTCTTGTTAAGTAAAAGGCTCATGATGGAAGACACTGTCAAGAATTTATCTCACTTCTTGGTTCTTATATAAGAAGAGTAAGTGGATGGTTGTGTTAATTTTATAATGGCTGTATTAGATTCTTAACATTTCAAGATTAAATAAAGAATTATTGGGAAAAAAAAGTATTTTCTTACTTTTAGGGTATAATTTCAAGTTTTCATTAATGACTAGACTTAAGGTGTGCTTAAAACATCTACATGTCTGTTGATGAGAACAATAGATATGGCTGAACTCTCAACAGCAGGCAAGTAAGTAGATTTTTGGCTTTTTTTTTTGCACTCAAGAGACAAAATATCACAAACCTTCCAGTATAATACAGTACAATACAGTAGCAATACTTGCTACAGCCTAACATGATTTCATGGCAAACACTTAATGATACTTTGTCAATAGCGGCTGAACAGATTTTCTAAGGTCTTTGTTTGTTGTGGTCTGTGCAGGTGCCAGTAAAACAAGCATCATAACACCATAACAGGCTTCTTACACAGTGGTATAGTATGATCAGTGTCCATTTAAAACATCACTTTTAGCTGCCTAACAGTCACATGTCCAGTACCTGCGTAGCTCGTGTGATCTGAAAGATCTCCATGGTGCGAGTGACAATGTCCTGGACGGTCTCCTGTCCAATCCGACAGAGAAAGACAGGGGATATCTCCCTCAAGGCTCCCTGAGGAGGCATGGACGGCTGACCTGGAGCTGAGGCAGCGCTGGGGGGCAGGTGGGGCTGTTGCTGCTGAGGGGGCATCCCTGCCATCCCTGGCTTTTGAGGTAACGAGGCTGCCATCACTACAGATATCTAAGAGAGGGAGATGAGAGTGGAGTAAGTACACAAAAGTAATAGCTTAATAAGGCACCAAGTACCGAGTATTCAACTTGACTTGTGCTACTCACAAGAGATAAAACTAACACCAGTTAATTAGAATGACGCAACTGCACAAAGTCAAACATTTCCTAAGGATGTACTTTACAAACTAATGTTAACGTTACATACACTATTATTTATAGCAAAACACAAAAGATCAAACCTAATATTCTCATATCCACCACACTGATAATACTAATTAAACAGCCTTTCTATTGGTGACAAATGCTAATCTTGGTAGCTAAACAGGCTAACCTAAACAATTGAATGAGAACTCGTACAGGGACAAGCTAGTTAGCCGCTAGCCTGCTAGCTAGCCAGCGGCAATTGCAAAAAAAAAAAAAACCGCTTACCTAAAATCAACTTCCTATGTATAATTCTGTCCAAAATCCCCGGCTTGCCCTGCTTATTACCAAAAAATAACGTTTGTCCGATTTATTATTTTAAAGTAAACATACTGAGATCGTTTTACTGATTTCTTCTTCTCAGCAAACACTGCACGTTACGCTTTCATTGCGTCACTTCCTGCCAGCGAAGGGCGTTTATCAGTGTCACCACCAGATGGAGACAAAGAGTCGAACAAATATTCTCATATGATCAAAAATAGACCTATTTAAAAGAATGCTTTATGGTTATGATTATTATTTTATGTTTTATTATTGAAGTAATGGTAGGCCAAACGATAAAGAAAGACAGTACAGTGATTGAATATATTTACTTAGCTAGAATCCATTGTTACATCAATTATATGGCTAAAACATTGAGTGTGACTACCTTGTTTGAGACTGAATTGTTCAACTGATATATCTTGCAAATACTTTTTTAAAAAGCTATAGTGAGTTAGTGCAAAGAAAGAGTCACTAAATGTGTCAATCACCCATCAACTCTCTGGCTGCTCACCATAACATACTCTACCAAATTATCTATACATAGAACCAAGAACACTTTATTTTATGGAATAAAGTGTAGAAATTGCACTCATTTTTTGAATCATATGACAGTCACATGAAAGAGATTTTGATTGTCAGATAGTAAAGTTTGCATATTTATAGGTTAAATTAGTTAAACTGACTTGTTGTGTTTACTTAGATCAAAGGTCAAAAGTTTTGAGGAAGTACATTCTGTTTTTATTTGTGTGGTTTACAGTTATAATTGCCCGTTACTCATCTGAACAAACATGAGCAACACAGCCACACGGATATCAGTGTAAAGTTAGTTTTGTAATATCTTATTTCCGTGAGTCCATTTAAAGAAACGAAACCTATTTTATTTTTTTATTTTATATTTTTATTAACTCCAAGGCCAGAAGGACCTAATTAAACTTAGCGAAGAGAAACTGCCAAGAACAGAATAAAAGAACTTTTTTCTGATTTTTAAGCTGAAAGCAAAGCTATTGCTTTTTCCTGCACTGTGTCAATGCAATAAATTGTCCGTACCTTGTCTGGATCTGAATGTTTTGGATGTGATTCATTCTGCTCCCTTGCTTTGTGTTTGTACTTGGCAATTTTCATAATTATTTGCTCAGTGTAAAGCTCCACCTTGAACTTTTTAAGTATCTCCAGGATGATTTGGTTTGCAGGGAGACATTAAAGACTGAGGGCACAGGAAAACACTGATGACAATGAACAGGGGGGATAGTCAAAGATTTAAGCCTGTTTCATGGGAATTACTGCCCAGGTTGAATTCTTCACCCTCATTACTTGTTTTAGAAACAAAAGCAAGCATTTTTTATTGAGAATGTTTTAGAAGAGAGACAGCTTTTCTAAAGGTAAAGACAACCTCCTATTAATCATTGAAAACATGTACAATAACTAAATCACACTCCAATGACTTTATCAGTAGCCTAATTGATATTGCTTTACAGGAGATGTCTATTTTTAGTTGTGTTATTAGCTCATATAGCTAAACAACTGTTGCCAAGATGATAAACCCCACAAACTTTGGTAATCACCTGGTATTAACTCTAGTATCACCATGACATTATTCCTCTGTGTAATGCTAACAGGCAAATGTTAGCAAGCTGACATGCTAAACCAAATGGTAAGTATCTTACCTGCCCAACATCAAACCTATTAACTTAGGAAGTTGGAAACTAAAGCGCAAATGTCACTTCACCTGTGTTGACCACAATTCAGTACAAGTAGAAAGAACAAGACTTCACAAGGCAGGGGAAGTGGGGTTAGCCAGGTTAGCCTTTGTTAGCATTAGCCTACTAGTTAATAACAACCTGTTACACAGTATGTCGTGCAAAGAAACACTGAAGCAACATGTCCACAGATTGAAGCTTGACAGTACAGTGAGAAAACCTGATTTTAAACACAAAGTGTTAAATAAACAGTCCATTACTGAAGCTCTTCCCACTGTGAATTCAAATAGTAGCCATCCTGGATTTTGAAGTCAAGAGTTGTGAGGTTTTACTGCCTTCCAAAATGGAAACCTGGTTTCCAGCTGAAAATTCAAACTGGGGACGAAGAAATGTCAGCATCCCAGTTCAAATAGAAGACACCATCAGCATATTAGCATTGTATAGTGAGTTTGTTAGCATAAGCATTTAGCTTACAGCACTGCTATGTTAAAGTAAAGCCTGACCGGTACTTTCATGTTTATACAAATCACATGAACTCTTTTGTTCAGGACCCTTAAGGGTCACTTTTTAACTTACTGGATACCGCTTTGCATCTAGCAAAGCTCTCTTGTCAGAAAACTGTTTTAAGATGTTGTTAACCTTGTGAAATGGTGGCTGTTTGGTTAACTTTAAGCAAAAAAAACTACTAGGGTAGTTAAAGAAAAGGTGCTTGACTTTTATTTCAAGTTGGGTTTCATGCAGGACACAAAAACCTCACTCTTGGGTGAAGACCTGGTCATCCTGACCTCCACCCCTTTGGGGATTTTACCTCTCTTTTTACGACATGAGTTGGAGCAGTTTGTATTAGCATCTAATAATGCTGCAGGTGGGGCTACGTTAGAATTAGCGCTTTGCCCACAGACGCTGAAAGGATGTGTTAAAAAATAATTCAACATTTTTCTCTCGCCACCTTCAGGAGCAGCTCACTCAAAAGGGATATACAAGTCTTTAAAAAAGGATCCTTCTTTTTAAACTTTACACACTCTCATATTTCATCATTCATACATCAACTATTAAGCGTTGTTGCAATGCATTCCAAAGATTTGAAATTTTAAGATTACAGGAACAAGTTTGTCATGCCGAACATCGTGAAATGTTTACAAGAACTCTCCTCCTTTTAGTTTACTTCTCTTATCTTTATGGTGCACTGATGACCACTCAATGAATCCTGAACTCACCGGAAAACAATGTCACACAAAAGTCGTCTCTAACAGATAACAGCAAGATAAAGAAGCCTCAAATGTCATGTTTAAATATTGATCATCACATATTGATTTCTAAGTTAATTCTGCCTAGAGAAAAGCAGAAAATTACATAAGAACACAAAGTAAATATGTGATAGTTTCTGTTTGTCTCAAGTATCACTGATGACACTGTGCATTAGGTTATCTAAAAGAGACATTAAAATGCTCGATACCAGGAAATATTCAGGCTGCTGATAACGCTGGTGATAAAGCACCACAAAGGCTTAGTTGTGCTCTCGCAGCCACCTGAACAACCTGTTACAGGAACAAACTTGTTTCCCTCTTTGTCATTAAGGTTGTGTGGATGATGATCAGAGAACGGTGTTTAAGTTTTAAATCGGATTTGACTTAAAATGCTAAAATGGTCCCTGTTTGTCTGACTCTTAACACTTTTTATCACCTGCATATTAAAATTTCAAATAGCCAATCTTTAACTTGAATTTTATATCATAACATTAAAATAGCTTATGCAACTCAGAGTTCTTGAGGAATTGTATAACTCCTCTTAAAACCTTAAGCTCAGACCCTTTCCACTGCCCTCTTTGAATCCATAAAATCAGAATGAATGGGATTGTCTGTTTGCTCTGCCTTAAAAATAGACAAGGGGAAGTTTAATTGGGAGATAAACCTGATTTAACAAGGTAAAAGCTGGTGTGTACCTCATTTAAAAGAGAAAAACTGCTACGCCCAAAGCTAAAATGACGCTAGTCCAAACTTTATTCCATAACATTTATATTTTTATGTAATGTTAATATTGAGAAGCAGCTGAAGCAAAGATCTATGGCAAAATGTTCTTGGTATTCTAATGCATAAGTGCAAAAACACATGATTTCTTGGTTTTTCGTAGGAGGTGATAGGATTTATAAAAGTTGTTATCAAAAATTAAACATCATGGTCACATTCCATTCCACTTGCCTCAGTTGTTCAAGCTCAGCCTTCACCTGCTGGTCAACAGACAAGGTGAAATCAAACGTGCCTCTCTCTCCAAATTTTCATTCGAAAAACAGCAGAAAGGGTAGAACAGTAGAAAAACATTAATGTAAGCAAAACAGAGTTCTTGTGTTATCCGTCTGTGGTCACATTCCAATTTTCCCTTTCTGCCCCTGAGTTTTTTCTGAGCATGGTCTAACGTGAAAAGTTGAGTATGAAGAGGACACTTTAGCTTCTGTTTCCATGAAAATGCAAAAAAAATGCAAACAGATATTCAAAAATATGACCTGTTGCTAGAAACATGTGTTGAACATTAACACATAACACAAATGTGATGTAGATATGTAGATAGATTACATATGTACATAACAGCCTAAAGAGTTAAAGATAATATTTTTATCGCAATAACTGTTTTGAAAATTTAAAAATGCAAAATGTTAATCAAATCAAGCTATTTTTAACTTGTTTTACTGTGTTTTTTGTCTTTTTTTGGCAACCGAATAACTCTAAAGACTGAAGGGAGGTGGAAAGAGAGAGAGTCCGTAACTACACCTGTGGCAATCAGCGTTAAGGTGCTTCACCTCCACCCACTATGATAAAGTGAGAATGGAAAGAAACAAAAATGATTTGAGAGGTGCTGCACTATTTACAATATATAAGATGAGATATCATTTTTGTTTATGAATATCAAGAACATAAGTAACAGGATTTTGGTCGAGGAAGACTAGCTGTTGCTATGAGCAGTAACTTATGAGGATCATTTCCAATAAATAAATAAAAATGTACTTTTCTTTAAAGTAACTGTTTAATTAATTTAAAAAATGCAGTTTCACCAACAAACCAAATTGTTCTTGATTCTCTTCATTAAACCCATAATTCATTACAAAGGTCAGTAAGTTCTGTATGCTAACAACAACTTTTAGTGTTTACCACATTTACTTTTTAACTCTATAGATTTCAGTGAAAAATCTCATCAATAACAATCTGACCTTCACTATTATTCATTCTTTAATTCGGTGTAATTGGATTTTTTTTTCTTTGTTTCAAGTTTTATTTACTTTTTCTTTATTTTAAGAAACTGTACGACATGAAAAGCCCAAGCAGCTGCGAAACAAAGGTATGCACACCACGCTGAGGCCTGTTAACATGAATTTGTACAGTCTAGATAAGTGTTTGTAACATGATATATCCTGAAACATGGCACTACAGTTTGATGTGGGGCAGTCCCTGCAGCATTGTTTTATAATGGTTAAATCTCCAGGGTGAAACAGGAAAGTAGTTGGTAAAATATAAAAACAAAATTTAATCCTAGTTACAGAAAAGACATTCAGAGCAAATCTGCTTTTGACAAAAAAGCCGTTTCTCATCCAGTCCTGGCCAAACAGTTCAGCCTTTCTCATTCATTAGGACAGCTTATTTATCAGGAACGTGAACACAACGCACAGCTGGCTTTTGTTTTTTTTTGGTGATAAGTATGGTCTCAGTCAAATGAGTCAGAGGTAAATGAGACATTTAAATGCATTTCGAAGCGTAAGCAAATTAAGGTACATAGAAAAACTGTTTGGATTTTATTTTTGACAGAGGTCCCTCTTACATAACTCTGTCACTTTGGGAAAAGAGAGAGAAAAATAGTAAATAGAGTATAAAAATCATTTTAAATTAGGTAATAACTTGAATAATAATAATATAATAACAATAGTACATGTCCTCTTGACCTTGGAAACAGTAGCCACAGCAGGGTCCATTAAATGGCTGTTTTGAAGCTTTTTTTCTGAGACGGAAATTTGAAGTTTATTCATCACCTTAGAAACAATATTTTTTTTTATGTCACTTTGTGTTCAATTAAACACTAACCATGGAAGAAAAACACATTGGTTACTTTACAAATGGGCTCTTTACAGGTAACTATTTAATTTCCTTTTTTTTAAAAAGTGTGTCAAACTGCACTGATTTTGAGGGTTAGTCAGGGGATTAAATTAACTTCTTGTAAGTTTTCCTCTGAAAACTGAGTGTTAAATTTCAACTGCTCTACATCTGCTCTTATCATTATGACCGTGAAGAGTATTTATTGCTCCTCAACCTCTTTAACTGTGTGAAACCGAATATACTCATATTAGACCTTATCTTCCCAACCCTCACTTATTCTCTCTTTTTGCTTTTTGCACAGAGGTGCTCCTACTTCCTGATATATACCACATACTATATGAACTATGTGGAAAAATTAAGTGCAGGTTTGGGCCGCAGGGGAGATGAAATACAACAAAGAGAGAGATGCAAATACTCTGTGTGCAGTCAGGGACGATTGTTATAGAGGAGACGTGTTCTGCAGGTTTCTCCCGACCACAGAAATATGCAAAGTGCGATTAATGTCTCCATGCGTCATGTACTCAGCTGGAGCAGCAGGTGCTTGACCTTTGCATGGTGTGGCTACGACTGATTTGTCACCATCCACAGACAGACTGTGCAGCAGGTTAATTTATGACCATGCCTGACAGCAACAGGCAGGAAAGGATAAGAATATAAACGGGTGTAAAGTGAAGGAGAAGCGCTAAAGAGAGCTTTAGTTTCTCGTATTCTTTCTTAAATTTTTTATGCAATTGGTACTGTTATATCTCTGTTTCTAAAAGGGCTGGTTCACCTTGGTCACACAAACAGTTGTGGTTGTGTTTGCTCAGGTTTAAACGGGTCTGTGTTATGGATTTCTGCCACTATCTCATTGAGGAGAAGGAATTTCAGATCATAAAAATTCAGCAGAGGCACATAATGCACTGGAATAGTTTCAGCTCTTTGGGAATATATTTTCATTTGTGACAGCGAAAAAATGGAATAGAGGTGAATCAGCTGGCCTTTCTCTGTCCCATTTTTAAATAATGAACAAACCAGTATATTAAAGTTCGCCAGTGAACACATTATGGGGAAGATTATTGCTTTTTAAGGGAAGTAAGCTGCTAGAGCTATTTCTCTCCAAACAGCAGCTGGGCGTGGTGACTGTGATCACCTCCCCGAAGCCTTGTCATAGCAGTCAGGCAGCCAGATTTGGTTTTATTGTCTGTTGAGATATGAAAATATGAAAACCTTTCGCACCTTAGATGGCAATAGATGAAAGAAGTCGCACAGAGATACAAGAGAGTCAAGATACTGCAAGACAACGACCACTGAACTCATTCTATATTTTTACTTTCTGCTCATGCTAAACCCATAAAACCCATAAAAACATTGCTTTGGATAGAGCCTAGCTTTCTTCTTTCATCCTAAGCTAGGCTAAACATATACTGACTCCTGCTCCTATTTGTAACACACAGACATGCTACTGAGTTTTTTCTCTCAGGTTTCCTTTATCAAAGTGATACAGTTAACTCACTGCTGTTTATTTTAGGCGTGATAATTACCAAGAGTAATTTGGACTTTGTTTGGACTTTCCAAAGGCGGAAATAGCTAACATGCAATCTCAAAACCTTACTACACTAGACAGCACAACACATAAGTGAGAAAATAAGTTTGCATAGTTTTATTTACTGACCATTTTTACATATTATACTGTTCAGGTGCTGCTTAAACCACCAATTCATATTCTAAAATATAAAACCTTTTGGGGATGCAAACTGTTCTTCTCTTTCACAGGTCCAAGCTGAAATAAATGCAACAGAGACCAGCAACAGCCCCGGAAAAGCTAATACTACCCAACTAACAACAGCAGTCACACCACTGCTCAGCAGCACCTCGACTTACATGACCACAAGTACCTCCTCCACCTAAGTCTCCCTCCACGACCTCCATCGTTTCAGCCCTGCAGTCCAAAACATCCTGAGCATCTCAGAGCTCTGGAACCACCACTCACCACTTCTTAGCAACTGGGAAGAAATGGTGGGAACTTCTTGGAAAAAAATTGTTGATAGAGTTGGATGAATCCTGCAAGATTTGCAGGCTGTCATCCCATTTTTATTTGGTTTTGACATCTAAAAGTTTAATTTAATCAAATATATCACAGTCATGTTCAAAATATTTGTCTTGAACCATTTTATTTTATTTTGGATTTGTTTCTTGCTCATTCCAGCTGTGTAATCACTATAAATTGATGGATTTTGCACTGTGTGGAATGCCTTAAGCTAACGGTTACTCATGATGCAGGGGAGGATGCTTTTAAACTGAGAATATTGTAGAGTGTTAATATTTAAGTTTACTGAATTTGATTTTGCTGTTTGAGCAACAAGGGTGTTCTCTAAAGGCAGTAAAACTGTCAAACTGTATGTTAATAGATTAACTGTATTTCTGTTGTCTAAACAAGGCAGTCAAACTTTGATTTGACATAATTGTTTTCAGAATAACATATATTTCCACTGGGGGGAGGGTAAATGTCAATTTTTCCAACAAATACACCTATTGAATGATAAAAAATTACTTCCAGCCAAGTAGTTGGAGGAACTTGCTGAACAAAGATGGCAAAGACAAAGTATCTGATTGATTTTAATTGGCTCACTGCTAAGTTTTGCATTTGTGGTCCATAGCTAGGGAGGAGACTAAGGCCACACTTCCTGAATGGAAACAGGTATCAGGTTAAAAATCTGAATGCTTTATAAAAGGCCAGCCTCTGGAAACTCATTTTCATAAAACAAAGATCCCCAGAAAGGATAAACAAGTGCATGAAAGGGCCAGATCTCAAAGTTAAAAAGAAAATTTAAAAAACACAGTGAGATTTTAACAAGACATCTTCAGTCATCTGTTTTTGTGCAAGAGGAAATCATCACTATTCCAGCATGAAGTACCTTTTCCTGGGACTTTTTTCACTGTGTCTGTTGGGGTTCGCCTGTGCACAGGTAAAAACTTTAAAGTAGAGAGGTAGATGTGGACCAAATAATATATGAATATGTGAATGTAACTGTATTATTATTATTATTATTATTTTTGTTATAAAATATAATTTACAGCAATAGCAAATCGTAATCAAGTGCAGTGTTGAGTATTCAAAATCTATGCCAAATAGTAGAAATACATTTGCTCATTAAAAATTGACTTACATAAAAAAGTTTTATGGTAATATTCATTTTTTATCAATTATGATTCATTTTTATTATTATTTAAAAATCTAAAAGATAAGTTAATATTATTGCCATAACTTTAAAGATAGATGACATGAAAAATTTATGTAGCTAACGTTACTAAGCTAGCTACATTTTTAAATCTACAGTGTCTGCAGCGTACTTTAAGGTGCATGCAAAAGGTTAAAGGTGATTTTTAAAGAGGAGATCACAGTGTTTTTGAGAGGCATTACAAGCACTTCCAAATATAACTGTTGTCTTATTTAAGTTTAGTATAAAAGTTTGCTCATATGTGACCAGTTTTTGCCTCCTGGTCTGAGTTTTGATGCAGAATCATTACATCATGATCACAAGTTATGTTGCCTCTTTTTCTTTAAGGCAGCTGGCAACTTGCTCCGCCCTAAAAAAATTATTTGAGTTAGGGCAGAAATACATCCTTAAAAAATAATGTGAAAAGTATTTGTTTCTTCAAAGAACAACTACTTTTTTATTCATGTGCTTAAATTGCAGTGATTTACTTTCCACTCCAGTCAAAATCTTATTCGCAATGCAGATCTTTTCTAGTTGCCTGCTGGCCAAAACTTCCTTCAACACATCATAAGTTTTCAGTGTTGACCTGGCATGACACCGCCCACAAAGCTGCTTTACTCCTGAAGATTAGCTAGCATTTAACTCGTTATTGCTAACACACAAAAATTGAGATGTTTTTTATAAGGAAAGACACTTGATAATCAGACCAATAGACCCAAGTTCAGCCACCAGAGATCCAAAGAGCTCTAACCAGGTAAAACTTGCAAGTATGAGGAAGCACACATAAAGTATGGAATTTCAGTTGCACCTGGTTTGTTTTAAACCGTTGCTATATCATTTTCAATGGCTCTGAAGGAGGCCTCAGCTATAGACTAATGTTATTTAAAGGACCATGGCATGGAAAAGTTTGGGAAAGTGGCATTTAAATCAATGTCAAAACTAAAACATACTACCATGGAGTATTTTTTTACATAATAAAACAATGTTATGCTCCACAGTATTAAGAAAAAAAGCCATGTTTTATCAAAACACGATACATACATCATGATATCTTCCTCTTCTTTCTAGGACACGAGTGCAACAACAGCTTCTTCCTCAACAGTGATAAACAATAATACCTCAAATACAACCCAGCCATCCAGCACAGCTGTTGACAACAACAATAACGGCACAACTAGCCACAGCAACAATACCAACACCACCACTGCCAACAACACCCCCACTAACAACAACGGCAATAATGACAGTGCCACCACTAACAACAACAACAACAACAGCCACAATGCCGACACTACCACCACCACTGCAACCAACAACAACAACAACAACAACAACAACAACAACAACATTTCCACCACTAACAGCAACAACAACAACAACAACAACAATGCCACCATTGGCAACAACAACAATAACACCACTAACAACAACAACACCACTGGAACTGCTAACAACAGCACTCAGACCTCCACTCCCTCAAACACCACGACCAAACCAACCACACCTGCATTGACAACAGGCAAGGACGACGTGACACTCATGTCCACCAAGACCCCAACAAACGGGCAGAATCTCGTCTTCACCTCTATCACCCCGCTGTTTGGATCAATTGTTCTTAATGTACTTTGGCAATGAGCGCCCCCTTCAGGCTCAGTGAGTGTTCATCTACAACACTGAGTGGAGAGAGAAAAAAAACACATCATCAGTTTTCTATTTGGTTTATAAGGTCATTAAATGTCTAATGAGTGATTAGTGAGCCTGTGACACCGTGACAGAGTCAACTGATTAATCACTAACAGACATGAACTTTGATGTGAATCAGATTTTGCACGTGTGACGGAAACATCAGACGCATATGAATCATAATAAGTTTAAGCATGTTTGTTTGTATTTGAAGAGATTATGTTCTGAATCCCATATACACTGTGTATGTGCCTTAAGCATCTTGTGTTCTAATGTGAGACCATTTACTTGTTCAGGTATGTATTTTTAAATATAATCTAAGTGAGTGAATGATTTAATATTTAACCTGTGAAAATGTCACACTCTTGTAGCTGTGTTGACCTTAAAAGCAATACTTTGTGTGTGTGTGACTATTTGCATTTACTTGTTATGTCCAAAAACTCCATAGAGATTAAAATGAAAAATGTTAGAAATAATTTCATATTACTAGCATGTAAGTTTGTGTTTAATAAGTTTATTCTAACAGCATTATTTCAATAAATATTTTATCGTATCTATATTAACTTTTGTCTCTCTTTCACTCTGCTCATTTTTTTAAAAGGCAAAGGGATTTAAAACACAGCGTTTAAGTGTGACATGTCTAAAAGGTAAGTTACAAACATGTCATTAATGCTTTTGTGCTTCTACTTGCAGTGAAGGCTCCATTTGGTTGGTGTCTTATGTACTATCATTAGCTTTGCAAAGAAAAACAGACAAACAAAGAAACAAAAAACATAAATTTGAAGCAATAACATTATGACAAAACCAAAACATGACAAAAAACAAGCCAAAAAACCTAAATTAAATGTTAAATCTATTACACTAACTATTTTTTTAACTATATGTGAGTATGAACATAAACCAAAATCTATTATTTCTTGGATACTGTGCACTTTGCAGCCTTTAAAATGTTTGACTATAAATATGTAATGCCAGTTGTGATATTGATGCGACTGAGCCAAGCTGGGCCTCGATTTGACTGTTCTAACATACACAATGTGTCATGTATTACTTATATTTGACTCCACTAGAACTTTTTATAAGGAAAACAAGAAGTTATAAAATGGTACCTTGTTCTGGGAATAGTACCTTTACAGTGACCTTCATCCTGCTGTCATAAAAGAGGACATTGTATTTCAAACTGTTTATTTGCTTTGTCAAACATTCTCCAGGAGGAACGAGGTCAGATAAAGAATTTTCTTTGATAAAACTGATATACTGGACGTACTGCAGCACAGGGAAGTGTACTTAACCTACAGAGCAGGTGAGGATATCATGAGGAAGTTGAGTACTTTTTATTGCATGCTTTAAGCAAAATTAGATTATTTTAAATGTGTCTCGTTTCTTTAATTGCTCAGGTGTTTCACAGTAAGTGTTGAGTTTGAGTTCAAGGAAGATGAGCAGTCTGCAAGGATTTAGCTAAAAGGGAATACTATGCTGTTAAAAGAATCATCACACGCATATAAATACATATACAACACATGCATAAAATAATGATTTTGGGCATGTTTGTGTTAATTTTAAGAGATAATATCCTAAAAAAAAATCCATACTTCCATGAGCTTTTCAGTGTCAGTCAATCAGAATTTTTTAAATAAAATATTATAGGATCAGAGTTTAGCATCAGTGGTGAGCGGTTTAATTACCTTCCTGGATCCAGAGCCAGGTTATACTGCCACCATAAACTCCAAACAGCCACTCCCAAAGGGGATATCTTTGTATAAAAGCAAAGACAAACAAGGTTAGTTCCCCAGAAGAAAGCTGAGGAAGACTAGGTCACAGCAGCAGCACTGCAACAGCACCATAAACCATATCAGCCTTCCGTCTGTACAACAGGACATTTTTCAGTAACTTTTCTGCTGCGTCGCTGCATCCTCATCACTCACCATCATGAAGGTTTTGGCTCTGGGATGTTGCCTTCTGGCTCTTTTGGTTCTTGGACAGGTACCAACTTACTTTTTTTTATAAATTGTTCTTCAAGAAAATAACAATGAAATACTAATGTCTACTATTTTTGACCTTGTAGATATGCTTTTTTGCACTTTGCACACAATTTCAGAAAAAAAAAATCCATAACAGACCTGTACATAACAGACAATAAGTGCTCTAAAAACTTTGGCAAAGTTAAGTTGGTTGCATCAGCCTGCTGAATAATCCCATTGTCCTGAAAAGGACGGGTTAGGTTCAGTGTAATTTAATAAGTCTAATACAGTCATCAGATGTCTTTTCTTAATGCTTATATACTGCAATAATATGCTATTTTTGTCGCTGTTGCATAAATTATTGGATCATTTTGATTTTGTGGAACCACAGATTCTGTAATCATGGAATTTTAAAAGTGTAGTTATTTGTGATAACGTATCATTATTTGACTTGAATTATTAAGTACTGTTGGCAAATCTGCTGATTCACTGAATAAAGTGATGTTCCTCTCAATTCCCTCTCAGGCTCAAAACACTACCACAGTGCCCACGACTCCAGCTCCAATTACAACTGCTGACCTCCTCACCACTAAAATCACCAACCCAGACACGAATGCTACGACCAACGTTGTGCCAACAGTGGATGCTACGACCAACGTTGTGACAACGATGAATAACACCCCCAACATGACGACTACTGAAGGACTCAACAATGGGACCACAACGGAAAACAATTCGACATCAACTGCCGAACCCACCACCCCACATGGCGGAGGCCCAGATGTCAAGGCTTCCCTGCTGTTTTCAGTTTTGCCTCTGGTCCTCTACGCAATCAGCCTTTGAGCAATCACTCCCAAAACTCCCCTAAAGGACTAAATAATCGCCCTCCCTCTGAATGTTAATGTCTTGAATCTCACAAAGATGTAAATGAAGGATAAGTTGAACTGAAAGTAGATGCACTCCAGAGAAGACACCAAAGGACTGAGTGTCAAACTCTGATTCTCTGCATGAGCAAAAGAGTATGTGTGACAAACACAGATCTTTTTTTTCACTTTACCCTCACAGACCTGAACATCGGCTAAAAATTGCTGCCGTTTTTTAATGTTTAATATCTCTTGAATCCCTCACGTAATCGACATACCTTAAAAAGTCACGTAAACTGCAGTTTCTCAGCTTTTCAGTGCTATCACATGTGTTTTGTTTGCCTGAGGTAATGTTAAGAAACAGTGTCTGTGACTTGCTCAGAGTTTGAGTTAATCCATTCTCAAACAAGGCAAATGTCACATCAGAACTTTAAAATGCACGAGGTTAAAACTTAAGATTCTCCTGATTCAAATGATGACCGTAAGAATAACTTAAGAAAAAAACAACAACAAAAAAAATCATGTCAGTCTAAGTTATGGCACTTTTTGGTAAACTATGTATGTTAATAAGCTAGAAACGTAATAAATTGTATGCCTGTGTAGCGTCACTATAGATAACTGAGAAAATGATCTAAATGCCTAATATTTTTTTATATGTGTCAAGCTGAGTCAGAGCTGGTAATTACAATGTTTTCAAGTGTAAAGGCTGCATGACTTTCTTGTTAAGAAGGGATAGTCGAAACGTATCGAATACATTTTGAATTGACAGACTTCTGTAATACGGTTTGCCTTTATAAAATGTAAATTTGCCACTGTTCTTTGTCTTTTTTAAGCACCACTTGTTAAAAAAATACTGTATGTAGATACAACACAAGAATGTACAGGAAGTGATGTGGTAGATATTTGAGTCAATAAAAACAAAACAACCAAATTGCTTTAAAAAAATATCCAACATGACTTGTTTTGTTACATTTTCAGTTTATGTATTCAAAGCAAGCATACACATGCTATTCCATGAAATTTCATAAAATATGAAAAGTAGATAAAATACATCAGGTTGGTTTCTGAACCACCATAAAGTGATTCAGGGGGTAAAAAAGAACTAAATAGGTGAATAAAAATGCATCTTTTTTTTTAAAATGTGCATGTTTGTTTAATCTTCAGATCGACAGATGGCCAGCAGAGCTTGTAGATGATTTCCTTTAAAGTGTTTCTGTTGGAAAAAGACAAAGTTCACATGTTAAAACTGACGACACTCCCTAAAAGAATAAACAGGAATAAACATCAGCTGCTTTTTAGAAAGAGGCCATCTGATAACGCTTAATGTTGACTTATGCAGGAACTTTGAGGTGTTGTTTACGGCACAGTTTCATGAGCGTGACTCACCTGTAGAGCCGTGTAGAGAGAAGTGCCGGTTGATTTCAGGTAGGCGACTCGGATGCACAGCAGATCTTCCTCACAGTGAGACACCATGATGCCCTGAACTATTGATGTCTGAAACAGTGAAAATCTTTGTGTGTCAACAGCATTTAATATTCTCAGACACAAGATTTATGTGTTATAAAGTCTATTGTATTTCACGCAGGTTTGTCTCTGATGGTGTTACTAGGCTTTAAATGTCAGAGAAAGAAGGAACCATTATTGATCAACACACACTTCCCTTAAACTTGAGCTTGACAATAGTACATCTGCCTTAAAGTGGCCACTGTTTATCAGCCTATTGCTCACAATAATAAGTTAAAATGTAAATATTCTCATCTAAAATCTCCAGGAAAATCAATGTTACAATAAATGTCAAAATATTCTTAAAAAGTTCATTATTTTCTTTAAAACTTCCTGACCCATTCGAAAAACAGTTCGTGTATTTCATGGTCACTCTTGTGAATCTTATTAAATCATTTTTTAATGTCGTAAATTATCTTCTTATCCTGAGAATTCTGCCTTTGGTTTGCAAGAGATAAGGAGATAAATTAATCTGTTATCACGAGAGAAACATGAGCTTTGTTATCTTGATTAGACAAAAACAAACTAATAATGAGCTAATAAAATAATTTATACAGTTTTATGAGTATTTTTATGGCTTTAACTATAAAAAGACAAACACTTAAACAAATACAGTTTGTTTTAAGCAGGAATCGTTTCCTTAAATTACAGCTAAGTGGTGTATTAGATATATTGTGGTACATATACATTTAAAGATTAAGTCATTATAATGATAAATGTAGTAATCAGTGATTTCACCAATCGATCAATCAAAGTATTTTTTGACAATCTTATCATCATTGACATAAATCATTAGAATACAAGATGAAAAATTGATGCGATTGTGTAAAATTTTCTTACCTTCATGGTTGTGAGTCTTTTGGCGAGGTAGAGATAAGGGTTCTGGATGCACTTGACTGTCACGACACAGAA
The DNA here is from genome assembly GCA_029814765.1 of Acanthurus leucopareius. Classification (NCBI taxonomy): domain Eukaryota; kingdom Metazoa; phylum Chordata; class Actinopteri; order Acanthuriformes; family Acanthuridae; genus Acanthurus; species Acanthurus leucopareius. The sequence continues at coordinate 5,395,660 of JAQMCX010000018.1, read as the reverse complement.
GAAGAAATATCAGAAATTAATGTCAAAACAAACAAACTCGTACTAATATCTCTCACAGTATCTCAAATATATTTACCTAATATTTTCAAACCAAGTTGAAGGTCTCCGGTGAACCTTTTCTCCACAATCTGATCCACCGCCTGTCCGCTCACCAGCTCCAGGCCCATCAGCACTGTTCAAGGAAGGTTCAAGGTCATTTTCAGGTTTGAAACAGTGGAGACTTGCTGAGAAAAAACAGATTCAAGCCTCCTCACCGTCATTAAGATGCTCTGGGTCTCTTGAGGTCAGTATGTTTATCCATGGAGCTGCATCAACTTTCTTCCCATTTAGTGAAGCGGAGAGAGACTGGAAGAGCAGAAACAACATGTGGTGAAACCTCAGACATGTCTGCCTCAAAACAACCAACTTCTCCAAACAAGAGCTGCAAGCTAAGTATGAGAAGTGCCAGTGTGACACTAAAGCAGGTTAGTTAGAAATTATTTTGTCTTTTTTCGTGGTGCAGGTCTTGTCAAAGTCTTGTCTGGTTTAATTGCTTTCTGGATTTCAATCGTCTGTTTGCACAGTGTTTCCCTCCTGTTCTTTTCTCCAGAGATTTTTTTTTAAACCACATTTTGGCTCCACACCTGCCTTGCATCACCTGTGCTAACCCCACCCTGTTCTCGGTGTTTCCCCCTTCTCCTGTTTCTTTCAACATTTCGCTCACCTGAGCTTTAACACCCACCTCTCAGCCTGTATCACAGGCTCAAGTCCATGTGTGTGTGGGTATTTTTTAAAACTGGCGTTTTCCCTCCCTCTAAAAAAAAGGTTCCTGTCAACACTAACACTGTTTTAAATCTCTGTTCAAATGAAAACACAGAAAGCAGAACTAAAGTGTTGTAATGTGCACACCAAACCAACAGGTGTCGACAAAACCCCAATCCTTAAACCAATCAGAAGCCGTAAAAAAGCTATTATCAGTAAGCCAGCTCCAGCTAGAGGTTGGACAAGTTCTTTGCCAACGGCTGCGACACTGGCAGCAGGGACTGTGTTTATGGAGTTCAAACTTATACTGACCTCTGTAAATCATTATGATGCCTCTTTTCCTCAACATAGTGAAAGAGAGACTGTACATTTATGTTCAAGGATGTAAAAACTCCAGTCACCAAGGTTAGCACCAGCAAAGGTCACTTGAAAAATGTATTAAAACACTGAAAAAGGTTCCCTGCTTGACATTTTGGGAAGTTATGATTGATGTTGTTCCATAACCACAGCTGAACCAATCAGCTCAAGCCTAGCCTCATTTCTTATTCACAAAAATCAGGGATGTTATTTGCATTTTAAACTGTATCTGTCATGAAAAAATATTACCTCAATGTCTCTGCTAACAACACTGGTAAAATTTTCTTTCTGTAGGGAGAGAGGAGTGAAAAATATTTTAAATCCAGTTTCAAAGCCTTAAAAATAATCATTATTCTTTGGTTTTTCAGAGATATGATGCATTATTTGTAAGATTAAAGGTGAAAATGGATTAAATATATACTCAAATTACATTCAGCAAAGCCACAACAAGCTTTGCAAAATCTCCACTGGTTTCTCCCTTCAGTTCTTTTTCCAGGTATTTTTTATAAACTAAAAAGAGAAACAGACAAAATATGACAAACATCAGGAAACAATTTCAATTTCAAAATAGAAATTTTTCAGGGTTAAAGACACTGAAAGTTTTGTTACTTACAATGTTGGTATGCACTACTAATTTCTTTAAGCTGCTGTCCAGAATGTGTGCACAGGATCTCCAGTAGTGTCTCCTCATCTGTGCCTAAACCCTGCACAGAAACCAGCAAACACACATTGGATATGAAACACAGGAAAGCCAAAGTCTCTGCCTCTTTGCATGGGATCCATAAAAACACACTCCAAGCCCCCCGAAAACATGGATCCAAACACAGCTGTTCCCACTGACCGCCATGGCCTGCTGCAGGCGATAAGCTTCAAACTGCAGAGGAGGCATCAGCAGCTCCAGCAGCAGCACCTCCAGTTCTCCAGACAGAGCTTTCTTCACACCAGCTGCCATGTCCTGGTACAGAGTCACAACAAAAACACTCATGTATCAGTATTCTGTCATATTTCTGAGACATTGTCTTTGGTGATCTCTGTTGACTCTCAATATAAATACAAAAGAAGAGGAAATAAATGGACTCAGATCTCTAGATAGCTAGATTTGGCTTGTTTGCTAAGAAAAGTTACCCATAAGATATTAACATTAACATGTTATGTCTTAATTAACGACTACAAGAAACACAATATGTACCAAACAAGCATGGCTTTTTGTTGAGGGAACCAGGGTGACAATAGCTTATAAAAATTGTATGTAATGCTAAGAAAGTAATAGATATTAGCTTCAATACGTCTCAATTTTTAATTTGTGCCAATTTCATCTGTTGATCGAAGCTGATATACAGACAATTTCTGATTGTAATAATAACAACATTTGGGATTTAATATTCAACAACACAGAAATGAGCTTCCTTGATAATGTACATCAATGTTTATGTCAATAAAGTCTAATGGATTTAAAAAGGGAATACAAAAAAATGAGCTAAAATAAAACATACTGAAGATATGAGATCATAATAAACATAAAAGACTCCTGTTGTCATTATGTAGGATCAATGGATCAACATAAAACAGCAAATGAAGCTTATTAAATGTTGTTGCTTTGTGAAACAAAACTGAAACCTGGCTGTGAAAGTCAGAGGACCAGAAAAGTGTATGTTTGGTGTCTGTTCTTTGGACTTTCCCTCTGAGATCAGCTGATATTTTCTGATTTATCTGCAACTTAAAAGAGATTCCTGAAAGTGTGTTTCTGTCAGACACTGTCGATACTATCACCTCCATGTATGAAAGAAACTATTTCTATTTCAAGATTAAGAGAAGTGAGCAGCTGCAAAGCTTTTTCTTGACTTCAGAAAACAAAAAAAAATTGACTGCTGCAGAAGAAACATTAAATGTCTCTTTGCAGTTTCGTTAAACATCCCAGCATCATATTAACTCTCTCACACTGCTGACACACTCTCTTTAAACAAAGGTGTGTCCGAACCTCTTGTGTGTTTGATCAGCAAACACTTTTAAGAAACAGATGGGCAAACACACACTTTTGTGACACACATGTCTCATCATTGCAGCTTGACATTCGGTTGTATTACATAGCACGGGTCATTTCAGGACGTATTTTTCACTGAGGCTTAAATATTTAAAACTGTTATTCTGAGTATCATGTTTAGTCGCTAAATGCTTTCTTTCTTTGTGTAGATTGTTGAATTTGGTAAGAAGTATTATTGTATGAATATTCAGTTCATTTATGTCTTTACCTTCTGTGTGACTTCCTCAAACGTCTTGCTGATCACTTGTCTCTGAGCGTTGTTACGATTGGTCAGGATCCTCACCAGAGTCCCGGCATCTGTCAGATGAATAATAATTGGATTACAAAAAATATTGATGATGATAATGATGTTGTCTGGGATGTTAAGAGGCAAAAGAAAAGGAGGATTGAGTACAAGTTTATGCAGAATTCCTGGCTGGTTTAATCGATCACCAGAGGTACCTTTCTTCTCCAGCGCTGTCTGGATCTCCATGGCATCCCTGTCGGGGTGGAAGTTGAGGTTTGGTCGCACCGTCCCGAGGGTTCCCCAACACATATTCTATTTGAGAGAAAATATATACCAAGAAATTAAATAAACAAATACAGGAAAAATGGGAGCTTAAGAGTAAATCCTGACATGGCTACAGTTCCTGTCTGTCTGGATTAAGAAATGTGCTAATTGAGTGTTAACAAACAAAGGGAATGTGTGAAATGAGATGAAGGAAGATGATAATGGGTGCAAACAAGAAATGAAGGTGTTGGCAGAAGATGAAGACAGATAGTAGACAGTTTCCGCCTTGTTCGAATTTAAAGAATGACAAATATTCCCGACTCCTGCTGTGACTGTGTGTGTGCGTGTGTGTGCGTGTGTGTGGGGGGGGGGGGGGGGGGGGGGGTGGGGTTGGAAAAGAGGTAGATCGGAAGAGCACACGTCTTAACACCAGTCAAACCGTCTAATGGCGTATGCCGTGT
>JAQMCX010000018.1:5373128-5390897 GCA_029814765.1 Acanthurus leucopareius | reverse complement strand
CCCCCCCCCCCCCCCCCCCCCCCCCCCCCCCCCCCCCCCCCCCCCCCCCCCCCCCCCCCCCCCCCCCCCCCCCGTCGGGAAGGAAAAGAGGTTTAAGAGCTTTAAAGGTGTGATATGCACCATTTAGCACAAATTACAGGCTACAGTTTCTATAAAGAGGAGAGAAAAAGCTTATTACATGGTTGATGTAAGTGGATGATGTCTAGTTTGTATTGTACTATGGAGGCCCAAGAGTGCATGGCAGCATAATAAATGATGACTAAAGACTTGAAACTGTTACACTGGGAATAAAACAAGATGGATGAAAAACAGGAAATCCTGCTTTTATACAGCAATACTGTATAAGAATATGTACATTATAAATGCTATGCACTATATATTATGACACAATATGATTTTAAGTGTGTTTGACTCCATTTTAACGCCTCACTGCAACAGTTTTATGAGTTTAAATGTATTGTTATTGGTGCTAAAGGGTTCCACCTTGAGAACCTTGAACTGTACAGCCGAGTCTCATCATCACATTAAACACTGCAGGACTGAGTTAAGTTCAAATGTTTCTTACACTCCTTTGCATTTCTTTACATTCAACTCTAAATGAAAGCATGAGCTCACTTTGCAGCATTCCAGCCTGGACTCTTCTGTAGATTATCATTCAAAGGTATGCAGGTAACAGAGAAAACGAGACAGCTGATTATATTATCTGCCTATGTGGCGTCTTGGTAAACAGAGTCATAATGCCATGACAAAGGGCAGACGGGACAGAAAATCGTTTACTTACATAAGATTTGAAGTACTCAGGATCCATGGTTTTGTTTTAACTGTAAAAAAAAGAATAAAAGTGAGACATGAATGTTCTTTACACATGGAAAACCACACAGGAAATGATATTAAACCACAAAACCACGTGAGCACAGTTTAAATAGCACAGTTGTATTCAATTCAGTGACATGAACAGTTGTAGAGAAGAATAAATTTTAAGTTAAAATTTGAAATCTGATCTTGAATTTTTGTTTAATTCATCATTGGATGACAGTTTCATTCAACTAGACACAAGCCTCAGTGAAACAGTTACATTACAGTTACATACCAGAAGAGTAGAGGAGGATCTCAGACACTAAGACACCAAACATGAAGAAAACACCTGACAGAACAAAAGAAACACAACATTTCCCAGCAAAATCCTTAAAAAAAGCTCATTTTCCTACCTGTAGATCTGTGGCCGCTGTAGGAAACTGTGCAGGTAAGTGGAGTATTTTTTTACAACTCCCTCTAATCAGTCTTATGTCTCGGTCACACCCTCAATGCGCCACACCTTCTGCAGTTTAAACCCACCTGACTGCCGATCAAAGAGCTGACCAATCGGTGCTCAGCACCCTCACAGCTACATCGACACAATTGGTTTGCAGAATTACTGACAACCCACCTGTAAAATACTAACATTCCTCACGGTGGAAGAATCCAGACTGTCAGGTTTTGTTTACAGCTGACCTTTCTTGTGACTTGACCACAGCAGAAGGATTTTGGCTGATTTTGACCAAAAAAATGAATAATTGTAGCTGTGTGGCTTCACATTGTGTCCCACTCATTGAAGAGTGCAGTTGCAGCTTTGTAATTTCATAGTTTTTCACCAAGATGGAGCAGATATCGAACAAACTAACCCACCAGGCAACATGTGAATCATCTGTCAGTGAGCGAGGAGGTGACTGCAGTTTCAGGGTGAAACAGGTCCTCCTGAGTCAGACCTGCTCATGTATAACCTGATGGTCTTTTTAGCTGCAAAACCTGAAAACTGAACAGTGTCACAAGAGCTGACAAAAGCACTTCTCAGCACCTGCATTCATTCACCTGCGATAGAGATCTGATACTTGAGAACTCTTGTCTGTTTCTCAAGAGAGAAAATGAAAAAGGAGAAAGGAGGGAGGAAAGAGGAAAGAGGAAAGAGGAAAGAGGGGGATCACATGCACTTTTACCTCAGCAGACACAAATTACAGGTTATTTACAAGATGGTGTTTCACAGAAAAATCCTGTGGAGCAGAAAAATCTAACAGAAAACACCAAACTACTTGAGCACAATAAAACAAGTCCTTTGGGTTTTTTTTTAATTGCCTGTGCAGATCAACTTGCTGTTCACCTGCAGAGCAAAAATAAATATGACACCTGTGTGATTATTACAAACAAAGCTGATCTGCAGCAGCAGCAGCTTGTTCACCTTTAGGACAGTGGTGTTCACAGGCAGGAGCAAGGGTAAAAGGAAAACCAGCTGCATCACATTTACCTGCATAAAAATCACAGAAAAAGTAGTTTTTAATACCATCTATTTGACTATTAGGGAATCTGGGCTATAAATATAAATTCTAGAGGTTTTACATAAATTTGCATGTTGTTTCCTTGTTAGTTTGGAAAACCATTTTCTAAACAAATGCAAAACAATTACCCTGCCATTCACCCAGAGTTCAAACAGTTCAGCTGAACTGACTGGAGTTTGAATGGATGAATACAGGGATGAGAAGTATTAATGACAGATATTCAAAGAAAAAAACATTTTAAATAGATTGAAAAACATAATAGTCTCTTAAAAAGTGGTGGAAAAAGCCAGAATGACTTGAAAACTGCTGCTGTAGGCGCTTTCTTTTCTTTCAGTCAGTGCTGAGAGGAAACATTATCAAGAGCTGAAGGCCGCTGATGTGACCTCTAATCATATTATTTCCTTTAAATAAACTAGAAATAAAAACGAGGGGATATGATATTTGCACAGTTATAATAAAAGCTCATTTACAGATTATTTATCCTCTTAATAGCACTAAATGAAGATGCTGTTATGCTCTGCATCAGTTTGAGTAATAAAACTCCGTCCAATTCAAAGAATTTTGAATAAATGTTTTAATTATCAGGTTTTCAGTGGCTAAAAGTTTTTGTTTGTAGAGCCAGGATATCTTTTCACATTAAAAAATCTTATTTACTCGATTATAAAAAAAGAGTCAGCCTAGTTTTGTTTAACAATTTTATTCAAAATTTCAAAACCACTCCCTTTTACATAATATTTTACTTCATATCTTTTGCATTGGAATATTAACATACAGCTGACGCAGATTTACGTACATCTTCGTTGACACAAATATGACATGAAAAAATTAAGTAACCGGACACACACAACCCATTTCATAGCACTGCATGGTGCAATGTGATATACTGCACATATAACTGCAGCATTTCCCACAACATAGACATCGATACATAGAGCACATATAAAAAAATACCTTTAAAAAAAAAGCCAGAAGATAACTTTTTTTGCACGCTATGCATTTGTATGGCTTCGTTTATCAACTATGCTATCTATAAAAAGCAATGGAAGCCACATGTTAATCGCTTCAGAGGAAACTAGAACTTGATTTGCTCCTTTGTAAACAAAGTCAAGAAAGTATCGACTGCGGGCGTTTCTGCAAGCAGGACCTTTGCATGAGCCTGGAATTATACAAACATGGAGGTTCTAGTTTGAATACTCAAATTGTTGACCAAAGAAAACATCTGAGAAAGGTCAAAGTTAAAGACATGGAAAAAGGTTGAACCACGTGCAAATAAAAAAAGGTTCTCCACTGGGTTTGTGTACAGAAGTTTAGCATAAACTCAGAAATATATTTACTGTCGTCACACTCACATGATGAACCCGGTTGCTGCAGCGAATGAAGGCGCTTGCGGTTTTATATTTTGCAGTCTTTGCACAGAGGCATGATCATCTGAGTCAAAGAAAATGGAGTCATTTCAAAATAAGAGCACATCTCAACCAAACTTTGCAAAGCACCAAACTGCTGCAGCTCTGGTGCAGCTCTTCAAGGCTTGTTTTGCAGTATTCATATGAACTGACATGGATTACAGAGTTGAAGGCACTGAAGGTAAATACATCGTAAGGCAGTGACAGTGTTGGTTTTTCAGTGCATTCAGGAGACGTGAAGAGAAGCAGCGTCTATGCACCGCTGAGGAAAGTCTAGCAAACAGAAACAAGTTTTTTTTTTTTTTACAGCAGTTTACAGTTTACAGCAGCTCAATCTCCCACTGCTGACTCGGCCTCTCGTCGCTCTCTGGGTGAATCACCACGTGATCTTTGTCATAAGTTTTGCCACCTGAAGAAAAGGACAAAAACAATCCTGTTAATAGTTATGTTCAAGTCATCTAGAAAAGCAAAAACTGTCTTTTTAGTGGCACGCTACATTTACTCAAGCAGTGTGACAGTATTAATACTACCCATAAGTAAATAAAGGGGTTAAATATAAAACTACGTCAACATACATGATAATATAACAGTCTCAGTGGCCTGTTTTTGCGTACCATGGTTGCATTTTTCAAGTTAAGTAACATCTTATATGAAGAAATGCAGTTGTATTAGTGTATTTTTGCTTTGTGGGATTGTTGGTTATGCTCAATTAAAGATTTTAAATACATCTTCCACCTCTGCTGACACATGATTCATTTTTAAGACGGATGATGTAAATGTTTTAGGTCTCACATGTTTGAAGGAAAATCTGCTGAAGACTTTTAAATTTAATCTATGTGATGAGACAGTGTGATGAAACAAAGATGAGCTCATACCAGCCATGAAGCTAAATCACATGACCCATAAGAGGTGAAACATTCTCACATGGTCAACTTTTAACCATCGTTATTACTAGAACTCTGCAGAAATATGCTCTTGTTTGGTACAGGAATAGAAAAAAGATTAGTCTTGAATGTCCAGTGTGTCATTATTGGCAGCAGATAAATGATCAGATGTGTGTCAAAGTTCCTGCTCCACTTTGTGTCTCAGTGTGTCACAATGACACAAACACCCACATAGTTCATTCAAAGACGGAACTTAAGTGACTTTATTCAGGTCAGTTTGTTTCTTTACTGTCACGACAGGAGAAATTTGGCTCGAAGCAGAGCACAGATAAAAAAAATAACAGCACAAATAAAAATTATATTATAAAATGAAATGACTTCACGTGACGGGATAAGATGAGGTGATTCAGTGCAGAGTGTGAGCAAGAAGTGAAAACCTTTTGTGCAAGTTGAGCCTATTGTACTTTGTGAAATAAAAATTTGAAATCTATTGCAAGTTATTGATTATACCCTATACCTCTGCCCTAAAGTTACGAGATCAAAAGCCCCCCAGAGGTGCTGGTCTGAGTTTCTCTAAAATCCACCCTGCTTTCAGTGAGACCTGCAGATAAAAGTTCCTGCTGGTCGTCGTGTTTTCCTCCCGTACCTTTGACATCCAGCACCATCCCGGGGAACGTCAGGCTGCTGATGAGGCCTCTCGTCTGGGCTGTCCAGGTCTGAACAGGCTGCCGGGTCTCTGACCACAACACCACCTTGGATGCCGGCTCTACGTTGCCCATCACCTGAAGGCTCATGGTTGGGGACAACTACAACACACACACATACAGTATAAGGTTAGACCAGCTCAACTGAAGCACAGTCAGAGGACTTTATAACACTGTAATGATGCGTTACCTTGCTCTTGATGAGGCCGTCCTGGTAGAACCAGATGTCACTCATGGGCTCCACCTCTGGGGTTACCACCACTCGTCCTGATTTCATCTCCTCCACGCCGCCCTGGATGGACATGAAGTGATCTTTCTCTTTGTTCTTGATGCGGAAGAAGCATCTCTTCTGCAAGAGGCAAAAATACAAAAATGACTGTGATTACGTCGTAATGGATCGGTGAATCTTGATTTTATAATCAAGGATCTGCAGTAATAAACCCTGTTTTGAACATCTAAGAAATAAAACATACGATTGGTTTGGATTTGGACTCAGTGTTTCTTGATATCTGATTGGTCAGATCACATTCAGAGGTGGTTTAAAACCCATATGGGTATATATATACAGTATATATAATATAATAATATATTTCAATATATTAGTTTTAATATTCTAGACTTTTGCAATGCTGGAAAGTGGGAAAATTCTATGTATAAATGAATTTTAACTTTTGTTAACATTCAACCTTCATATCTGTTGACAAAAAATGCTCTAATGCTCTGCACGCTGCGCTTTGTGTCGCGTCTGGTAAAAATAAAATCACCTGTGACAGCTTGGATGCATATTTTGCATTTTTAAATTTTGCACTGTATGATTATGTTTAAAAAAAAAAACAGGTAGTAAAAGACAAACCTGTCTGACTGGATACATGGAGCCGACAGTCTGCAGTGAGCTGAACTTCACCCAGTTCGGGATTTCAATGGGTTCCAGCAGAAACTGGCGCCCCCTGTAGTTGCTGTATTCACATAACACCCAGCTGAAAAGGGAGAAAGACAAAATTAGAGAGGAACTGCTGGTTAAATATCACATGGTGAATACAGGCACGAATTTTTGCAATATTTAATGTGATTTTATTTAAAAGACTGACTCTTGAGGTGGTATGACAGATAACTTTCAATTCACTTTGTTAAATTTTTTTTTAACTATCTCCTTGTCATAAAAACACAAAACATTGCCCCTCATAAGAAGAGCCAGAAAGCTGCTCTGTGATGTGAAAAAACACGTGCTGCATGTTGAAAAGAGACAAACGCTCACCAGCCTCTGTTGACTCTGACGGACAGAATGTGGTTGTTGAAACCCTCCTCGATCATGCTGAGGATCTCTGTGTCCACAGTGATCTCTCTGCCCTCCAGACACTCCAGACCAAACAGAGAGATGGAGGGAACTGAGAAAGTCTGGACAAGGAGAGACGGAGGTTCAGAGGAAAACAGAAGAAACAATATATGTATATATGCTTCTTTTTATACAGGTGCTTTCTCACCGTTGGGACGACCTTGACCGAACGGATGGTGAAGCCGGGCGTGCATCCCATGCTGGTTAAATTGGGGTAGTCTCCTTCAGATAAGACAAACAAGTTGCCAGAGAACTGTTTGTGCTCGTAGACCACCCAGCTGAAACACACAGATGTGATCTCATATCAGCAATATATTCACTTTTTAATCTCCACTCTCATAATAAGCTTCTGTCCTTCTTTAAAAGCACATTTTAAGGTTCAGCCTCCTGTTTTTACACAATAATCTTTACATTCTTCAGGCTTGTTTTCTTTCTCCTTAGAGCAGTGTTACTCTTATGTAAATGCTCCTCACCTTCCGCCCGACACTCGGCAGGACTTGGTCAGTAGTTTTTCTGAAATGGCCTCCTGGTTGCGGTCAAGAATGTGACACTCTCCTTGGAAGTTTGGCTCAGAGTACAGTATTATCTGACAGACAGAGGGAGACAGAGGTAAAGAGAGCTGCCAGATTAACACATCTGTAGCCTGATTACTTTTATTGTTAGAATTATTTCTTTTTTTGTACATAGTTTTTTATCCTTTTAAGCTTTGAATGCAAATTTGCATTTAGTTAAGTGGCTACTGTAGCATTGGTTGAGTTTCTGTAAAAGTCGACTATGTCTTAACTTTTCCACTTTATTTTCTTTTTCCATCCCCACTGTTCTGCACTGCTGCAGCCAGCAGCCAGATTAAAATAAATGGGAGGCCTGGAGACTTGGCTGCAATGCCTGATTAGATCTAAACAAGTCTAACTGGGATAAAACTGCAGGACATGAGCACTTTTTCTCACATACAATCTATCAAAGACAGATGACTTGACAGTGGTGCATTAAACAACAACGAAATATTCACCTCATTCCTGACTTTGGAGCTCTCACTTATAGCCTAAAAAAAACCACAAAAAACAATAATGTGAGTAACACCACAACATCAGCACACTCGTCAAGTCCTGCTGACAGGTTTGAGTCCTCACCAGGAGGATCGGCTGCACTGAGCAGATGCGATTGTTCTCAGAGCCCCAGTCAGAACAGCTGTTGTAGAAACCTTTCTCTAAGATGTACTGGTCTCCAGAGAAGTCCACATGGGAGTAGGCTATCCACCTGGAAGGGAAACAGGTAGTTAACTCAAATTTAACGTTACAGCAACACTTCAGTCGGTCACATAACAGCAGTTTTTATAGTTTTTAGTCGACTTACGCCCCGCTGAGCACGTGGATGGAGCGCGTGCCGGTTTTGTAGCCAAACAATTCGACGTCAGGAATGGCCTCCGTCACCTCGAAGGTGTTCTCCTCCTGCATGTCCTCCTGATCTTCTTGCTGTTCAAACATCACCATCAAGGGGTCTGTCAGATCCTGCGGCGGAGCAAGAAAAAAAGGTTAATTTTACATCAGGTATCTGGAACTTAAACTCAATAAAAAGGCGAAACGAATCTGTTGTTTTTTTAAATTCTGGCGTAAAAAGGATTCTGTTGCAGTCATATTTTGAAAATGACACTTATTTCAGAGATAAGAAACATCTTATTTGAATTTTATGATACAAATATAGTAAAAACTTGGAAAAAGGAATAGAAAATTAAACAATCGCTGTGTGTTAACATAATAGGCCAACATTTATGTGTAAATCATGTAGCTTATTGAAGAATGTTTGTTTGAGTATTTCATTTTGTGGTTAATTTCTGCAGTTAATTTCGGATTAATTGGTGAACCACATCTCGAGTCAATATATTGGAAGCTAAACTACAACTTTAATGTAATGAATTGCTATTAGATGCAAACTGTGGCTTTTAACTATAACATTGGAAAGGCCAATAATCAGTTAAAAGTCACTCATTAGATAGAATAAAACTTCAGTTATGTAAGAGATAAAATTAGGTCTTCAAGCAACAATATTAAAGTGTTTTAAACACACACAGCGCAGAACAATATGGAGAAGAGTGGGCGTTGGTGATGTCACGTGGCCTTACAGATTGTTTTGTTAACTGCTGGTCTGACTAAAGATGACTGATGGTCATGTGCAAACTTAAGCTGCAAACCCTCACTTAACAATAAAAACAACAGTGTAATAGTTACTTTATTCAGAGCTGCACTGTTTGTAATTCAGCCTCCACACACTCATTAAAAAAACAATCTCTGGACCATTTAACCTGCAGAGCTCCACATTTAACCTTCACATGGACTGAGGCCTTTGAAACATATGAATCATTACTGACTAACAAAGACTAACTGCAGTGAAATGTTTCGTGTGACTTACAGCTCGTATCACCCTGACAGAGCGCAGCTCAGCATCACAGCCTCCCCACACCCTCCAGTCTTGGTACTCTCCCTCCTCCAGCAGGTACTGATGCCCTCTGAAGCCCTCCTTCTCGTAGCCCACCCAGCTGCAGCCATGGAGAGAGGAGCGAGGTTAAAAATCAAGCATGTCTGATCATTATGCAATTATTTTTCCCTAGCAGCTCTTTGATTATGTGCAGGAAACTCATTAATGATCATCTCCGCAAGGCTCAGTGAATATAAAACAGCACTCACACTCCTCCCAGTACTTTAAGAGAGCCGACAGTGTACATAAAGGCCGTCTGCTGAATGTCCGTTCTGCTTATGAAGTCTCTTAAGTTTCCAGTTATGGTCCTTGATTTCCCAGAAAAGTACGGCTTGTCATAGATCACCATCTGTAGACAAGGAGTGTAATTTACGATCAGGAGATGAGTTTTTCAGTGTCAGTAATAATAGGTGTCATTAATATCAGAGCCGTCAGTGAGCCCCTCCAGTCTCTTAGGGATAACTCCTTCCTACCTTTGGTTCACTCTGGTTTTCAACTCTTGGCTCCCCCTAAAATGAAAGGAAATAAATTCACTCACTGCAAACAATTAGGGGATGAACATTTGTGACAAATTTAGTCAAAAAAGAAGCTTGTGCATCCCTCTAATTTTTCCTCTTACCACTTTGAGTGGGTGTAGTGATCCCACGTAGGGCTGCTCCACTCCCCAGGCTGCAGGGTTAGTGTACCCCCCCACCTCCAGGACACGTGGTACACCCTGGAAGAAGGGATGTGCGTACACGAGCCATCTGAGCAGGAAAGACGATAACATGAGTGGAAACAATGAAAGCAGCTTAAATCTAAAATGCTAAAAAAAAATCTGTTTTTCAAATAAGATTAAACAATACGCTACTGACAAATTATTAATGTCTTGAAAAAAATCCGTTTTTATAATGAACTGTTTTCTCATAGATTATAATTCAAAACTCACAGGCCAGCGTTAATGATGATTGAGTTAGCCTTGATGGGGAAGCCAAAAATCCTGGCATCGTCAGACGTGTCTCTGAAAATGACCTTCTTCCCCTCTGCGTTCTCCTCAGGGAAGAGACAGATTTCTGGGACGCTGTAGTCCTGAAAGATAAAAGAGAGCATCCATTTATGCCATGTGACAGAGAAAATAACAAGTCGTGATGTTGTTTCAGACAGAGAAAATACAGCAAACAATCTGTTTTACAGTCTGAAAAAAACCTGGTGTTTTGAAGCTGATAGCAAGATTTAAAAAGTTAAGAAAATACATTGATTATGTGAATGATATGAGAAAAAAAAATCTTTCTTACATATATAGAACTGAATAAAATTCTGCATAAGTTTTTTTCAGTGTTGAAATGTTATGGGACTCTAAAAACTGCAACTTCCCAAAAAACAGCTAAAAGGGTGAAAAAAATAAATATTTAGTTTAACTGTGAGTTTTATTCAGTAGATAGTTTTCTTAAAAAATTTGCATTTAAAACTCTTTTGCACGAGTCAAAGCAACAGGTGTTTTCTGCTACTTCAACACTAGGTGGTGCTAGCGAGTTGAGGAGCACGCAGTAAAGCTGGACTCCACAGTCTAAAATACCTGAAAGTCCTAATCAGCCTTTGAGCATCAAATAACAATGTTGGAGATAAAACTCAAGTGTGTTGCAAAACGTATCTCCATTTGTAACAACTGATCGTATCATGATCATATCAGGTTTGAATGGAGGGTGTGTTTAACTGTTTTTGACAGCAAACAAAAACAAAGTGAACTTGTCTCACCCTGACGGCTCTCCGAATAGATCCGATGATGAACTTTCTGGCCGGTTTGGTTTGCTCATCACTTGTTTCTCCGTTTTGCTTTGCATCCTCCGTCTGTCCGTTCTGCTGCTGCTGCTGCTCCTCTGGAGGGTTGAAGGGATATGCAAGCTCTATGTCTCCCTCGTCTAAAGCGATCTTCTCCCCTTTAAAGTTGGGTTTCTCATACAGCACCCATCTAGATGAAAGAAAAAAAGGACAGGGACAGGGCACAAGGTTAAACAACCTCCTATGTGTGATCTGCTCTGCAGCCGTTCTGGACTTTTGTTCTGTGAAATCCACAACAGTTGATGTGATGTGTTGTTCAGAAAAACAGTCCTGTTTTCAGCTTTAGGTTTTTCTGTCAATTCATTTTTCCAGCTAATCCAAACGGGTTTTTCTGAAGTTTTATAACTTGCTCAATGCTTTGGTTCATCCTTCACTTACAAGAAAAGTTGCAAACAAGAGATTTTTACTGAACAGGAAAGGAATGAATAATTGTAATCTAAAAAATAAAAAGTGACTAAAGCTGTCAAATAAATGTAGTGAAATATAAGTTATAGTATCTAACCCTCAAATGCACTTGAGTAGGTATTAAAATATCAGAAAAACTCAAGTACCTTTGATTGTACATGAGCTCTGTGCTGCTTGACCATAATAAATCTCTTAATATAAGAAACTAGATCTCAAAAAAGAAACTAGATCCTTTTAGTCTTATTCTAAATCCTGCCAGTTCTGTGGTTAATAGGACACAAACTCCACTTTAATTACAGTATTAGCTGTGGTTTGGACAGTGGTGCAGAGTGTGCTGCGTAAGATGACAGTATAATTGCTTCTTTGTAGTAAACAAGTGTTAACTTGGTGTTAAGACTGCAGGTCAGAGCAGAGCAGCACTATTAGTTTCAGTGTTGGCAGTGTTTGATCAGTGTGTATTTAAGCCTGTGTGTGGGTGTGTTGAACTATTGAAGGCATTTGCAGGTCCACAGAGCATCAATAGCTGTTTTGCTTTGAGGCACACAAGACATTTAGGAATTTATCTAAAAAAAAACAGCATTGCTTAATTGCACATCTCACAGATCGAGAAAAACAAGATGCGACTGTTTCATCACATCTCACTTTGTTGAGGATAGTTCACAGGAAGTGTCATGATCAACAGAGTGCCAAATATGTGCTGATGGCATGAGGAAAAGACGCCAATGTGTTTGTGTACTTTTATGATTTGTCCGGAAATGACCTCGTTGCGTGTATTGGTGGATGTTGACTGGTGCTTCCTGAGGACGGACGTACCTGTGTTTGCTCTTATTGTTAGCTGTGGAGTTTGTAAGATGTATGCTAATTTAAATTTGCCACTAAGCTAAAATTCACTCTGGACAATAGCTGTGTACAAATCCTAAACTACATACTAATCTTAAGAATGATAGTTTCCTAAGCATAGGACTAAATAAAGTATTCTCTGATCAATATGACAAAATAAAGGTTTGATTTCTGTGTGTGTTGTTCAAACTTTTACCCCACAAAGCAACAGTTAAACTCATTGAAGACCATTAAATTTTTGGAGAAACTTTTTCTGTCTCTTTGGCACAATGGTACAACTCTTGTTACATTTCCTGCAAGTGCCGTAAAGTAACCAGATTTTCATACACTAAAAGCAAGCAAGTATGCAGTGAGAAGTGCAGTTCATACACACTGCATGAAACTACTCCACAGTGCTGAGATGGGACACAGCACAGGACTCTGTACTTTGTTGAAGTTTTGGGCAGAAAACGCATGTAAAATATGTGTAAAGTTCAGCCACTCACCCTCCTCTGACCACCCTGATGGAGATGGTCTCCTGCAGCTCCCATGGCGTAGCATCAATGACATCACCGCGCACCTCGATCCTCTGGCCACACATCCCTGTCCGATCAAAAATATACATCTAGAAAAATAACGTGGACAGACATAAGAACGGTTAATAATAGGGATTAACTGTTTTGTTCATTCCGGTGATGCACATGTTTGCCAACAAAGGTGCGAAGTTTGGCTGTGTGGTTGAAGGGCGTCTCCTCGCTCAGTATGCAGCTCTGCAGCATCAGTGAGGCACAAACTCCTTAAGTGGAAAGATAATCCGAAATAAAGCTTCACATTGATCAAAAAAATATATATATGGTGATAAGAGACGTCAACTTTAATATTAGAATCCATTTACTCAAAGAGTGAAAATGATAGAACAGCAAACTGGATAAAATTACAGAAATGACAAAGAGTTACTGCAGGCAAGAGCTCAACCTGCGCTGCTGACGAATCATTTATATGGTGTCATTATCTCCAGTTTCATATGTAAGCATGAATCTCAAGTTTCATGCTGATCCCCTTAAGAAATTTAATACAAGAAATGTACAAGGTAAAAAGCAAAAGCATGGCATAGAGTTGCAAATGACTGTTATCCCTGAAAAAAGCAGAGTGAAATTCTGCACAAACACAGAAAAAAGAAAATATTTCAAACATTAATTGACACTAAAATCAGTCTACATATAAAAAATAGCTCTCCTCCACTAGGAAGTTTTATGCAACTTGAGTCGCTTCATAAAAAACCGGTTCATGTCTACAGGGCGGACATGTTTGGTCCGGTCCGGTCTAAGGCCCTGCAGCAAGTAAGAATACCTAAAGATCAACCTAAATGTCAGCTCCGCCTCCAGCATTCAGCATCCTTCATGGACAACCTCAGTGAAAAAACACAAGTAAGCTGCATGCAGGAGCAGGCCTGACATTTAAAACTTAATAACATACGTGGACTGGGATAGGCAAAAGTACTGGTATGTAGTTTAACGGCATCAATCACAGCATGAAATTCCTTAGACGTTTTTGGTTACTGAGTTGAGAATAAAGGGTTTAGCAAGTGTGCTTCTTCTATAGAAAAAAGATTAAGGGTACCTATGTGACGTGCTGACTGAAAGAGATCCAAAGTATTGTTGTCGATCAATGAATAAGAGCTTAATGACAAACTATGATTGGCAAACAGAGAGATTCACAAGAAAGCCTCAGTTTTCTTTGCAGTTTGCTCATATTAAAGTATTCACAATTACATTTGCTAAATGCTGATGGAGTTTTAATAGTGGCGAATGAAAATTGAAACAAATATTACGGTGTGCAGTGTTCTGAATAAAAACAATATTGCATTTGAACATAATATTGTATTTTATACAAAACAAATAACAAAAACTGACTGCACGTTTTTGCATTTTCTCCTGGAATTAAGTGTAGCTTCAATAACAATTTCTGTGATGATGCTCTTTAATTATGATGAATGCATTTTAACTTGGCTAACTTTTTTGAAACATGTCAAGATGCTGATGTTTTGCAGGTATGCTTGCAATATATGTGCAATGCAATATTTTCTGTCTTTCAAGCAGTTTTGGGTTCCTGAAAACAGCTCTTTTGGAAAACTTCAGCCTGAGTGAAGACGTACAGAAACTCTGTTTGCAGTGTTGTTGTTCAGACAGTGAAAACTGAGTTTGTGACCTGTAATGCCTGAGTGTGTCCTGTGTTCTCCTTTGTTAACATGTGGTGACACAGTGCTGGTCTTAAAACTGCTAACAGGACAGTAACTCTTAACAGAACAGAGGTGTCAGAATGGACCACAGAGGTTATTACATAATCTAACACTCCAACAGCACAGTCTGAACCATGGATTCTGCAGGTTTTGGATGAGAATCAGTAAAACCTCTGGTTGCAGTTTTCTTGCAGCAAAAGTTTTTGTTCAGGCTTCCGAAGGACTGATTAGGCTTTAAATTTAAGAATATATTGCTGCCTGTTTGCTTTTGCATGCTCATGACTGTGCTTCAACTGCATATTCGCACCTTCATTGTAGATGAAGATGGATGTAGATTTATTCAAAACACTGCTTGTGTAGACAAGAGTTTGAGATTTGGGAAAAGAGGGAGAGGACAAAAAAAAATCCTGTTTATTTAAAGAAAATCTTGATGTGTGTGTACTAAGTCTTGGTTTAGTGTTTTTACATGCAGTTAATTAGCATTAAACACATAGTTCAGCTGAGGCTGTTGGTAAAGGCGCCAGCTTATCAAGTATTTAGTCTTAAGGCTAAAATTTTTACCTGTTGACAGTATCGGATAAGAAGTCAGGGAGTCATTAATGTCAGTAAATAATAAAATTTGATGACAATCTGGAATCTAAAAATGCACTTTAGGGCATCTTCATAAAACACCAGAAGTGCCAGAGAAAATGAACCTGGCTAAGGAAACATAGCCCTTTTGTATTCTCCATCATCTCCTCTCCTAAACCCTCATGAATGTGCTCTGTCTGTGCCATTTGTCAGGGCAAGAAAAAAGGTTCACTGTTTATCTAACCAGTGTTAAAGCAAATTCACCATTATCACAATCTTTGCAGTGAGGAAGTTACTTCCTGTTCTCAGCTTTGAGTTAATCAGTGAAAGCAGCTGTGAGCTCTGAATGTGAACTTGAATGTGTATCTCGGCTGCATGTGGTTAATGTGCACTAAAGAGTGGGTTTTGTGTGCCCAGACTCACCTTTCCAGGACGAGGATTGAGCTTCCCATGTTCCTTCTCTTTAGTGAGCTATGGATAAAGAAAATAAAAAATTTTTAGCCATTATTCTTACATATATACATAACATAATAATTAGCTGAACATTATTATTCTTTTTCTGTTTCTGACAACCTAAAAAATGCCGACATTTTCATTAAAGGTCAAGAAAACTAACAAGCAAAGTGTAATGCTGAATACAAGTAAAATATAACAACTATTAAAGGAATCGTCACTTTCTGTGCTAAAATTTATAATAGTTAAGTCCAATTTTGAGGTTACATTGCACCCCATAACATTTTTTCAAGCTGGCCTGAGTAACCATCCATAGGGGTGAGGGAGCATTCCCGATGCTGTGATGCAACAGCCTTAACAATCATTCAGATTACAGTAAACACAGTTCTACCTCTTGAATTTACACATGCCAGACAATCCAAACATTGTTAATGTTTATGTCAACCTGTTCGGCAGGTTCTGGGGGCGGCAGAAAGGAGACACGACCTGTCAACTTGAGGTTTTCAACAACTACCCCCTCAGACAATAACAGCATGAGCTCAGCTGAGATCTGCTCTGAAAACTGGACTGTGCACCCACCAAACGATGAACACACATAGTTTCACCTCAATTAAGGTGTGTATTTCCGAGTCTCTAAATCATGGCTGGTATGCTGCTGGAATTTTGTCACATTTACTTGTGCGACTTGGAATGTGGTACAAGGTATGCACCATGTAATTTGCATTTTGTTTCATCGGAATGTTTGGTTTGGATGTGTAATGCATTGTGGGGACATTTATTTGCATAAATAGTTACATTGCAGGGACTTGTTTTTCTTGTGGGGACATAAATGTCCCCATAAAGTAGGTCATTGAATATAAGTATTAAACTAAAGATTGAGGTTAGATCAAGTCTCTAGGAAAAGTCTATGCCTGAATTAAGTCCCCAAAAGTGACTGAGGCACAACTATGTGTGTGTGTCTGTGTGTGTGTGTTTGATGGTCTCAGGTATCACTTGGCCTCCACTCTCTTGGAAGCTCTGTAGGAAACAGGTTATCATCTGGCTCATGTTACCAACCTACGAGGGCCTGTTACAGAAGCTTCTCTTTCACCTTTTCGTCATTGGTATCCGTCTCTACTGTAGTTTTTATTTGGAGAGAAGTTTTTATTAGATACATTTGAGGAAAAAAAATGTCCAAACTAATTATGTAGGGCACCATATCAATTAGACTTTTCTTAATTGCAACAAAATAATTTTTACAGTTTTAGTGAAAGCTGGGGGAGGGGGGCAAAATGGCCGCCTGGTGCCTTTTCAGCACTGACCTAGTAAATAAAAGAGTGACTCATTACTGCTAACAGACATATGATACAACACCGACGAAAACATTTCCAACATGGAGCAACATAAAACAGTTTGACTTTTCTTCCATCTGCTAGTTTTCTTTTATATTTGACATATAATGGATTTAAACCCCTAAAAACCTCATAAAAACACATAAATTTCTGTTATATGCTGTTTCCTCTGACAGAGGAAATAAAAGTTTAACCAAAGCAAAAAGGTTACATTAGCCAAACTACAGTAAATCACACAAAGAAAACCCTGAATAATGTTGTCTGTCAACAAGTTTCAGAAAGTTTGCTGTATATACTGTCATTTATGTTGTTGTATTGTGTTGTTTGCATGTTTTAAGGATCTACCAAAAAAGCAAATACAACTTCTGCCATGGTTGACATAGAGTTGCCTTCTGTTCTCTACCAAAGTGTTAAGAATAAGTAAATACGACACCACACAGTATGCCGAATGCAACAAATTCTATATATGTTTTTCATCTAATTCTAACTGACCTGTCATCACATCAAATGCAGTCATGGGTGGAGCAGTTTCTCTTAAACAATGTTTTCTTGGGACATGCTGACATGTTGCATAATCAATGCCAACATCACATTCCTCTACCTTGTCTCTTTAACGTGTAGTGTACAGCATGTTACTTTTTGACAGAAAAACTTAATCCCAGCTGATGAATGACAAATGAGGAACAATAGAGGAGTGTTGAAATGGTATAATTACCTGCCTGATTGCGACACTTGAGTTGGTCTCACAGGTTTTACTTACAGTTAATTTAAAGGACAGTGCAGGTTCTCATAAAGTGTAAAAACTATAAGAATGCATTGCTTCAATCACATTAAAAATAAGTGCAAAATAGTTAAACAACAGCATTCAGAGAGCAGAAAATTACCTTTAAGTAAAAACTTTATGATTGAATTTATGTCCATTTTCATTATATGTATGTATGCATGTATGTATACACACACACACACACACACACACACACACATCATTCTTAAACTCCCTATAAAGCTCAAAGGGTCATCAAACAACTG
>JAQMCX010000018.1:5314090-5373028 GCA_029814765.1 Acanthurus leucopareius | reverse complement strand
GTGTGTGTGTGTGTGTGTGTGTGTGTGTGTGTGTGTGTGTGTGCGTGTGTGTGTGTGTGTGTGTGTGTGTGTGTGAGAGAGAAACACAGAGGGACAGTATGTGTGTGTTTGTGTGTGTGCATGTGTGTGTGTTTGTGTGAAAATGTGGCCAAACGGGAGTTTCAGGCCGGCCCAGTTGCCCGGCAGCAGACAGCATTGTCACGGTAACAGGCTCTTCCTGCCCCTCCTCCTTTTCCTCGCACACTTTTACCTTATAAGGCAACGCATTTAACTGCCTGTCACAGCGACAGTGGTGATGTAAGAGGGCAGCAAGGTGCACCCCCTGCTGACACACACACACACACACACACACACCAAGAATGGACAAGCATGAAGAACTTTTAAATGAACACACACACACACACACACACAAACACACACACACACACTTCAGGGTGACGCTGCAGATTCTTTAAAGTTACCTGAGTGCATCCATGTGCATTTTTTTGAATGTATGTGTGTGTGTGTGCATGAGTGTGTGTGTCTGAGTGTTTGAAAGTGCAGGAATGTGACCCCCACAGCCCACCCCCCCATTCTTATGAAGCAACAGAAACAATCAGGAGGTAAAAAAACACACAGAGGGCCTGAAAGAGACGCAGGACGGTTCCAGAGAAGAGATGAAACAAGAGAGTAAAAGACAAAGAAAGTGACTGAAAAGTTAGAAAACTCTGCAAAGTTGGAGACTCAAACACTGTGTGTCAGGTGTGTGTGTCAGGTGTGTGTGGGTGGGTGTGTGTGTAACCCTTGCATAGTCTCGACCCCCATTTGGCAAATTTTAACACTCGGTCTCTTTGTGTCTGTTTTCTACAGTAAACTGTGTGAGTGTGTGAAAGTTTCCTGACCTGACACTCTGAACAACGTTCTTGGTTCTCAAAAAAATAAAAAAGCTCTGGTTTATTTAAGGTGTGGCACGTCGATGGAGCGTGATGGAGCCAAACACGACGCAAACGTGAAGAAACTGCAGCTGTTTGTTTACTGCACATCAAAGAAACAGTGGTGTGATTAAACACCGTCAGCACTCCGTCAGTTCTCTGTGCAACGAGCTTTTAAACTGGACATCACACACACTTTCTGTCCGGGAGCTGGAAGGATAAAGTGTTTTATACTGGTCTACCTGGAAACATCTGGATAAGTTCAGGGCTGAGGTTCTGAAGTCCTTCTCAGGTTTAATTGCTGTTTTAATCTCAAAATGTGTCCCTGATTCACTAAACTTAGACAATCCGGTCTGATTATCAGGCTGCTTCAGTCCAGCTGTGTAATCTGACTCTGTGCTTCTGACTGAGCCACGTTTTCAAGGATCACAAGCTCCAAACGCCGTGTGAGAGATACTCTGCTGGTTATTACAGCATTTTAAGATCTGGGTTGCTATAATAAAAAACGAACGTGAAGTTCAGGTCACCGCGGGTGAGATCAGATCTCATAAATACTTCAGTTTGAGATAAAGTCCTCAGTCCAGATTATGCAAACTGTTTCCAGACTTTTCAAGGACTTCCTTGTACTGCAAGTAAGAGAGAGGGGGGGGAGGAAGCTGAGAGGGTCCAGAGCCGGTACAAGGAGAGGCACATTGTTTGTTCCTCTGAGTTTCCGCTTGTTGATGACCCGTGCAAAACACACACACACAGACACACACACACACACACACACACACATCCAACCCAAACCACCCCCCCCGGTCCAGCTCTGTCACACATTCCTGAGCTCTCCCTGCCCTTTATGGCTTCATGACTCACTGGCCCGACGCCCGTCTGACACATACACACAGCGAGGCGCATGCCAAGGCGAGGCAGCACGCAAACACACTCCATCCAACTGCTGAGTGTCACATCGCCGTCACACAGACAGACAGGAAGGCTGAGACTGGTGGGCTTCTGCTGGGAACAAATAAGGAAACTGGTGTGTGTGTGTGAGTGTGTGTGTGTGTGTTGTACCACACTTGTTGTTTAGTCTAGAAAATGTGAACTGATGACAAAATGTCAGTAGGATTCTCAGAAGCCGCGATGACGTCTGAAGACATTCAGTCTAAAAACTGCGATAAGACCAGATTCTCTTCCTGCAACGACCACAAACACACAACCTGCATGTTGATTGTTGTGAATCAACACAAACCTACACACACACACACACATATTCACACATCAACACACACATTCATGCATGAACACAATCCAGCCGCACTAACCTAAAACCCTCAGCTGATTTAATGCAGTGATCCTCCTGCCCCAGATAGACTCATGCAGAGCTCTTATCCTCCCCCCACCTCTCTGCATGTACACACACCCACACACACACCCACACACACACACACACCCACACAC
The DNA here is from genome assembly GCA_029814765.1 of Acanthurus leucopareius. Taxonomy (NCBI): domain Eukaryota; kingdom Metazoa; phylum Chordata; class Actinopteri; order Acanthuriformes; family Acanthuridae; genus Acanthurus; species Acanthurus leucopareius. The sequence goes on along the minus strand of JAQMCX010000018.1, from coordinate 5,370,674 downwards.
ACCCACACACAGCTCCAAGCCTCAGGGCTCAGTCATGGCCACTGCCGGGTCGAGTCTGTGGGGGGATCACAGCTCCTCCGGATCGATGCAATCCCTTTAAAATGACTTTAATATGGCAGCGACCCCCCCCGTCCCTCCTGCTGCATGTGGATCAGTCCGGGATGTCAGACGGTGGATCAGTGACAGTCTGAGCCTCTCAACCACTTTCTGCTCGTCTGCATGCAAACAACGACTGACTGGACGACTGGAATTAACCTTAAAAACCAGCTGCAGCGAGAGAAAAACAGGAATTAGCCGACGGTGACTTCGACACGAGACACAAGTTTAACTCGACGAGACGAAGCTGCATCACTGCGACATGCGAGAAGATACAGAGAGTTTCCTGTAAATAACCAGACAGAAACGAGCAGTGAGTGATATTAAGACTGAAATATTTAGGTTCAAACTAAATCAAACACCTACAGAACAAACAAACCTCTAAATCTTCAAACTTTTGTCTCCAGCTCTGAATCAAACACCAGCCTGAGAGCTTCGCTGCCTGTTTGTCTGGTTACTTTTGCACAGGCCGTTTGTGAAAAGATTCAAAAGAAGGCCGACGCTGAACTGCTGAACTTCCTTCTGTCCTCACACCTCTGCTGCACCATCTTCACTAACATCTCTCTGACTTTCCAGCCTTCAACAAGGTTCAGCCGAGAGTTTCACAGATCAAAACCAGTGCATCTGAATCTCACACACACACACACACACACACACACACACATCATTCTTAAACTCCCTATAAAGCTCAAAGGGTCATCAAACAACTGCTTCATTCATGGTGAGTGATGCATGTACCTCCACCTTGATGTCTAACTAAAACATTAGCACTAACAGACACTTTCCCCCTCTGCTCCCTTGTCTCCCAGCAGCCTGAGCACAAGATGTGCTCTCCCATAAAATTAGTTACCGCAGAGGGAAAGTGCAGTTTCAGCATGTATTAAGAACAAAAAATGCATGACTACAGTGTGCACGATGTGCAGCCTATAGCTGATGAACAAAGCAGATTAAACCTCAAAGGAGGGAACAGATAATCATCTTTGTCATCTTTACCGTCACTTTTTTTTTTAATCTCTCTGTCATATCCACTTCATCAAATTCTAAAAACAAACAAGCACAGAAATGTGAGAATGAATACAAAAGGCGAGGTGTGGCTGTGCCTCTACAAGAACAGACAGATAGCTAAAAAGGGTGGGGAGCCCAGTGGAGACAGAAAAAAAAAACCAGAAAACATTTGCCAGAATTTTACGAGTGAGATGCCTGAAGCCCACCAGCCGACAAAGTGCCACTGATACGAGTATGTAAAACGTATGGAGGAGTTTACAGCTTGTAACTCTACTAATGCTTTTGTCAAACACAGATATAAGCGCTGCAGCATGATCAGTCCCCTTAGAGTCATGCATTTCTGTTCTAAATTCCCTGTAGTGGTTAATTTTTACTAACAATACCTAATCCACTGCTGTTACATCTTCTTTCTATCAGCTGACAGGAGCTGAGCAGGATAAAGCTGTAAAATACTCACCTGTTCACACCCATGTCATAATCGGACACTTGCAAACTAATTTTACTGATAGCAGCTTGTTTATTGTCTGGGTCTCTCTGTACATATTTATGTAGAGGGATATATGCAGTACCGATGATGCACTGCAGAGTTAATGCCATGTTTTTCTGTTTCAGTTGGTAACATGCTTAAAATACTATCAGTGGCATTTTGAATAGATATCTAGGTTTTATTTGTGGATCTAAGTAATAGAACAATTTTATCATTATAACGCCTGGCTGCACATCTAAATCAAACAAACTACAGCTCGGTGGCTACCTATAATAAGCTGCCTCTGTGGTTCAAGAAAGAGAAGTACTGAAAGGCAGCAATGCACCTTTGTGTATCCGTACGTCAAACACTTGACACTTGCCCTCTCTCTAAATCTTTATTATTTCAGTCCAGCTGTAAATTCTTGAAAGTGGCGGCAGTTTAAAACTCCGCTGGTCATAAAAGGCAGAATAAGTTGTTTTAGAGCTGCAATATTTCTCTTGCATGGATCTTTACAATCCTCAATACATCTTCTAGAGTTGCATTTAGTCTCAGTGTCTTGGTCAGTAATATGAGATGCAGTCATGCGCTGCACTTTGGCCTGGAAAGAAGAGCTGTTGTAGCAACACTCCTGAATGTTGCAGATGCAAAGCACCGTTTGGGCATGAGCAAACATCTCGTGCAAACATTTGTATTTAGACTACACAGAACAGCTGGAGTCTAATGAGTGGTTGCACTGTAAGAACTCAGCTGACATTCTTTTTGTATTTGCATGGACACAAATAAAAGCACTATCATAAGCTTTGCACAGAAAAAAAAAATGATCAGCAAATGATATATTGCTGAGAGCAGCGTCATTAAAAATGAGAAATGGAAGGTTTTGCTTTTACTGCTTGTCACAACATCCCCGTCTTCCCTCAGGGGGTCACTTCTGTGGCTGCCATGTTTCTTAACTGCTTGCATAACTGCACTGTCTGCGTTTAATGGTTAAAGACTGACTGAGAAATCAACATCTTGTGGTTTCTTTGTTGAGGTGTGAAACTGGATTTGGGGACTCAAAGCGTTGGCGTGGTCCACAATGTTTTTGCATGTGTTAACAAAAAAGAGGAAAGTGAGGGAGTATGTTTGTGCAGCACCATGTGTGCAGCAAACATGTGAGTGGATGTTCTCTCTCCTGCCAATTAAATCGTTTTAAGACACGTCCAGGAGTCAGTCAAGCCTACATGAATGCTTGCATGTGACAACAAGTGCACACATGTATAAACGCGAGGCTTGATACACACCCTTTTCGTGGTAATTTTTTGTGATGCTTAGTGAGAATAGTAGTATTTGGCTGGTTTAGACTGGTGGTTTTGATCCCACCATCTACCCTTAACTGTCTATCTGCAAGTGCATGGGTACTAAAGGACCATTTTGACACTACTAATGGACAAGCTTTACCAAGAGGTGCCATAACATTGTTTAGATAGCCCTGTCACTCCAAAAATCCTATACATCTAAAAATGTAGTCTGTGGAGATTCTCAGTCATCCAGGTCATGATTATCTTGAAGAGTCATTAAGACAAGGCAACTGGACTTTGTTAAAATTTGTTGGGAAGACGTTTCACTTCTCATCCAAGAAGCTTCTTCAGTTCCGAATTTTTACATCTAAAAATGTACTAATGAAACCAAAGCCCATTTGTCTGATAGCCCTAACCCTAACCCTAACCCACTGCAGCAAACTAACGAATGTAGCCTAACCAACTTAACTGACATACTTATTTTAAGCCCTACGGTGATCTTTTCCGAAACCTTACCAAGTTGTTTCAATGCCTTAAGCTAACCAAACTGCATCCGTTTCATTGTTTTAGTCACCTGACAAAAGTCACATGAGTGTGTTCTTTCCTGTATATCCAAATACACTACGATATTAAAGGCAAAACAGCGTGTATATCTGTGAAACAATGGGCTTTTGGAGCAGTTGGCTTTTGTTATTCGGGACAACGACCTTATGGACGAATCCGCTTTCAGCCCAGCGGGAAATTTTTGGTTTATTGGGATTACAGAATACTGGGCCTTAGGAACAACAGTCAGTTTCTTTACTGCATCATCTGCAGCCACTCCATTTTCAACTGAGGTTGGTCTTCTACAAATATTTGACTTAAGAAGCTCGATAAAGGGAAAATGTTACAGTGTGCGAAGGTATGCTGATGAAAATAAAAACTGCACAAAGAGGGGCTTTTCCCATGTACACACAAAAAAACCACATCTGAAGTCATGTCTTGCACTTATTGTAACCTGAACTGTTTGTCTTTCTTTTACACCAGTGAGGAGAATGGATCTGAAAGTGAAGCTAAGAGCTGCCTACGGAGTAAGTAAACACATATAGTGAACAAAAGCAGATATATGTGAGGAGGATGTTCTTTCTGAGGCTTTTACCATAGACATGGTGTTCATTTCAAGCCTCACACAACCTTCCACTAACTGTTACTGTGTCCATTGTGCACATTTGTTTTCATTTCTTTTGTTTAACAAAGTGCAAAATAAAAGAGAGAGGATTCTCTCACTGCATTCCTCCACCCACCTTTGCCTTGAAGAACAGAGCAGAGTGCATTATTTGAACACTGTGTGCATGTCTGTTCCCTGAGATGAGGCCTGCTTGACATTAAGCTGTTCAACACGCTACTCAGATGGTGGTGTCAACAGAAGAATCCTTATATTTTTTCAAGCACATCCAGTTTCAACATGATCATAATGCTCTTGCACCTCCTGTATCTTTTTCTGATGGCATCACTTCTCACCCAAACTGTCAGATATTTAAATGTTTACTAAGTAATAGCAGTAATACTTTGTAATTCAATCAATGTACCAGTAATACTTACATATGCATCAGGGAAGGCTCTGTATTTCAATGCTAAATTCCTCTCAGGCTCAGGTTCTTGGCTCTGGAACTGAGACCCTCCATGCACATTATTGAACAATGAAGTCTGCTGGACCCCTGTGGTGCCCTCACCACTGAAGCTCCTCTGCAGGATGGGAGTGCTCAGTCCTCCAGTACCTACACCCTTCCCTTGTGTCTGGCCAAACATAGATAGGGGAGAGTCTGCGGTGGTGAATGACCTGTGGAGGTCTATCGAGCCGGTGGGACTGAGGAGGCGGGTGGGACTGTTGGCAGAGGGTGGCGAGTGGATGTTTGGCTGAGAAGGCCGACTCATGCGAGCATTAGGGTCTTCAGCCCCAGTCAAGGAGCCTGAGGTGGAGGAGGATGAGGAGTTCAAAAGGAAGGAGAAACGCTCAAAGCGGGAAGTCACTGGGTCGGTTGCAGTGACCAGTTCGGGCTCCTTTGCTGCCAAACTACTGCGATCATTTGAAAGCCCTGTTTCAGGTAGTGAGTTGGTGTGGAAGAGTGGGCGATGTCTGTTTTCCAACGTCTGATCCATGGATGTTGACCTGTGGCTGGCAAAGATGACACTGTTTTCCAGGCGAGAGCCGATGCCATTCCCATTGAGCACTGGGGATGGTAAATCTTCAAAAGAAGAGGATCTTCTCATGGTTATAGAGTTGGTAACTGATGGTCTAAGGGAAGAGTTCACACCTCTTATTCCTGGCTGCTGCTGGTCCTGCAGGGGATTGAGCACATGCAGTGAGGATGGTGATAAGCGAAAGGGCTGCATCACCCAAATAACAAAAAGAAAACACAAAACAAACAATCACATTCCTAAAAAAGACATCTGGCCTAGCAGACCGTTTTATCAGCTCACTTCTGGGATATTTGTCCTTGATCTGTTCTCTGCCAATATAAAAGTGAACAGAATTTCATTTTTCATTTAGTTATGTGTAGTGCACATGTAATGCAAATTTTAACTGAATTTCAAGTAAATTTTGTAAAGAAGATGCAAATTAAAGAACATTTCAACTCATCACTGTTGAGTATTAGAAAATCGATGCATCAAGATAAACAGTAGTGGCGCTAATTCTCCAATTCTGCCATTAAACTTCTGCAGAAGAAGAAGGTGTGACATAATTCAGAGCACCGGTCGAACTTTAAATGTTAAAAACACGATGGATGAGTTAAATTTCTGTTTGAATATTGCACAAATTTCTCAGTCTCCTCTTTGAACAACATAGATGCAAAGATTTTGCCTTTTCAGCAAACTTTTGTGTCAAGTGCCTCATGTTTGTCATGATTAATTTGCTCATTTGTTTTAACTGCACTTTGCCTCATTGTGTAATCAATAAAAGCAGCTTTTCCACATGAGCCAAACATGAAAACTCTCTTTTTAAGTGCAATAAAAATGGACATAAAACAGGTAAACGGTAACAGTTTTTGTCTCCTGTTATGCAGGATGAACACCAAAATAAATTTTTAAAATATCTATTTTTGCAACTTTTGTGAACCTTTTAAGACCAAACAAACTTAAGCAACCAAAATAATCTTGTAATAAAGACATTATGACAATAATAAATGTAATTCCATTGTCTGAGCCTAGGATGAAAATAGCATTTCACTAATGTTTTTATGCAAACCATGTTACCCTAACTTGTGCTAAAAACCCTAGAAAGTAAACATTTTTTAGCAAAGACTTTTACTAAATTGATCTCTAGTACCTGTATGTTCTGCTTCATTAGCTCCAGTGGTGAACGGGTGTCTCTGGGGGTGTTCCACTTCAGTCCCAGGTCAGCAGGCAGGGTGTAAAGTCCATTAATAGACTCGCCAGGTTTGACTGTTGCTTCCACTTTTTTTGTGGGACTGTTTTTGGAGTCTGGAACATCATTGGATGAGACGGAGCTGGGAGCATCCTCGACGATCGGTGGCAGGGAGGAGACGAGGACCGGAGGAGTCCCACGAAGGCCAGTGTTCCTCGGCCTCATGGAAGGTCCCATGCTCTTCAGGGTATCCACCAGGTTTTCCATGTCGAACTGGTTGAGTGAGTCTGCGTCTGGGGAGGCAGGGGGAGTGGAGGGGGGAGCTGCAGGGTCGGAGACCAGCTCCACACGTGTGGCCTGGAACACGCCAGTAAAAGGAGATGAGTCGTCACTGTCCTCTTTGAAACTGTCAGTGCTGTTGTAGCTGGTTTGCCCTGCAGAGGGGAGGTTGTATACAGAGAGCTGCTCTGAGTCCCAGCGTGTCTGTATCCTCTCTGACTCTCCCTCACTCTGTCGCTCTGTTTCACCTGCAGGTGCAGCAGGCTCCTCCTGCTCCACTAGGCTTCTCCTCCACTCATCTTTCTGCTCTCCTGCTGGCTCGCCCTCACCGCTCAGATAAACTTCGCTCCTGTCATTCAGCCTGTTGCCAAGGGTGATATGTTCCTCTGCAGACGGGGAGTAGGAGGAGGAAGAGGAATAGGCGGTGCTGTGGTATTTGTATGTTGTAGCCTCGGGGGGAGGAGAGGAGGAAGATAAGGAGGAGGAACCGAAGTAGGTGTTGGACGTTCTGTAACTCAGAGGATCAGTAAAAGAGGAATCCTCTGTTTTGTGTGATTTATACTGAATAAGCCCCTCAAATTTGTTTTTCCATCTGCACTCTGAATCTGAATTTGAATCTTCTCCATTCACATCAGTCACAGTGGTGCTTGTGAAGTCCACTGTGTCCTGGCTGGCCTCGGTGTCATCGGCCTCATTGATCAGGGAAACTTTGCGGAAACGATGTCTGAGCTCATCCTCTTTAGAGAGAGATGATGATTTTAGGGACAACTTGGTGCTCAGGCTGCCGTAGCCTGAATTCATGATGTCAACTGACTCCTGGTCAGCTTCAGTGGGCTGATTTTCTGAGTCAAAGTCTTCTGGAGCCGCTGCTGTCGGCTTCTCTGATGCTGTGGTGGACCTGGATATATACAGTGAAAAAGATAAAACAGGCAAAGAAGACAAGATCGGAAAGAAAGAGTGAGAGTTTGATCATGTTGAATGGTCCACAGTGTATTAAGTGTTGCAGAGCCTCCAGGGTGCGGCTGTCATGTAATGCTAACAATGCAAATTATACCAAGCAACTTTAAGTATCTTGACTTGCATGCAATGTCAAACAGTTTAATAAAGCCTCAGCACTGCAACAGCTATTTGAGTAATTTGTTGTCCGCCTTTCCAACATGACGGTTTAAAGAATTAGAGATTCTTGCAGAAACTGGAAGATGTTAAAACAACATGGTGAAGTATTTAAAATAAGGTTCAAGCCGGATTCAGACTGTGGACAAACTGTCATAAAACCAACAGAAGGATAATGTGCAAATAAGCAAAACTGTCAGCTGACAGTCATGGTTATTCAGAATCAACCTTTGAACACATATCAAGGTTGCATTTCCTTTCCAAGAGCAGTGCTGCTCAGCTCAGCATGTTAAAACAATCCTTGAAGGTTTTTTGTGGGCCGATTTATAACATAGGTGTTGTCTTTTCTTGGTTTTTAAAGGCTAAATCCCAGTAAAGTTACGTAATTTTATCATGATATCTGATTGCATCCTGCTTGTGACATCTCAAATGAGGCTTAATTACAGCTGAACATTGAGCCACTTTGCTTAAAATTTCAAAAAGACCATATATCATGTCTGTCCAGTCAGCCTGAAAAATCCAGTGAGAATCTAATAATAAAATGCTATCCAGCTGAGTTATGGGATTTGTAGTATCCACTGTTTTTAAGAGTTTAATAGATTCTAAGAACAAAAAGTCTGGTTTCTTGGTGTTTGCTGCTTCAATTTTGACTCCTCTTTTTTCAATCTGTCACTTGCAAATCCTCCGGTAAATTACTGGAATTAAGATATTATGGTATTAAATCTAACATGCATGTTATAACCTGCTCACCCAGGAGCAAAAGATCTTTAGATTCACCACTAAACTTCCACTCTTCCTATAAGCTGCTCGGGTTGTTTGAACTGAAATAATCCTGAAGAACATAAATTGTTTGAGCTTTGTGACTTTGAAAGAGTGGGGTCCCATTTTTTTATGTTATTGCAAAAACTACAATAACTCTGGTGTCTAAATTCCCATTAAACAAATTCACCAATTCAATAATATTATTACAGCATAAATAACAGTGTACAGAGATAAAAAGTTAAAAAAAACAACATTTTTTCACCTGCACTTATTTCCTCAAAAGTCTTCAACAAAGACAAATTCTGTGTTATTAGTTATGAGAATTGTTGTTCCCCATTTATGGACATTTTTAAAAACGGTGTGCTGAAATCAAGATCTTATTTATACTGATTTGTGGTGTCTTGAAATTCTCTGCTTGTTTTTAATATATTTAACATATTGTTTGCTATACAAAATATGAATTGGCTCTGGAGGAGTTTTCAGGAGTCAAGCCGTAACCTTACTGCTGTGGTGCATTACCTGACCTTTAATACCTCAGTGGAGCTCTGAGTCTCTCTGCAGAGGCATTAAGGAGGGGTAAAGCTATAAATGCTTGTTTACTTTAGGGACAAAAGATTTTGTGTCGTTCCAACAGACTGTGTGGGTGACTACCGGTAAAAGGTAAAAGGGTGTGAAACTCCATAAAGAACAATAATTGTGACTCACTGTCATCAAACAGGTGATACAGATAAGCATAATGCCTCGAGTGAATTATTCAAAGGTCATGAGAATATAATTGCCGGAGTGAATTGCTTAACTGCTACTTAACAAAAAGAGGAAGAAAAAAACTCCTAAAGGTTAGAACAAGTCACGGTATTTATTTTACCCTCTTGCTCAATTTGACATTTAAACGCAGTAACTGAAAAAAGATTATATATGTGATCAAAATTCTTCTTAGTTTCAAATATGGATGTAAATTAGGAGTTAAATGTTTCTTTCACATGAAAAAAAAGCTGCTGGTGTTGCTGTGCAAAGCATCTTTTTGTGCACGTGAGCATCAACACTTGACTTTCAGCAGCATTGAACTGACTAATCTTTGCACGCTGACCACACAGAATGAGTCAACAGTCTGACTGTTGACTAAAACAATGTTTGTGGTAACATTAAGACTGATTATTACTACCTCATTCACTTTAATTTCAAAGACAAGAATGAATATTAAAAACACAGCAAGAATAAAAAGGTTTCTGTCTAAACAAGAAACAGAAAAACTTGATTGTGCGTTTCTTTTCAGTGTACAAATTTTTGTAATGGTGTTATTATAAATAGTAGAAAATCTAAGTGTCTAATTTTGTGTCAAAATGTTAAAAATACACATATGATAACATAGAGTACAGCTCTTCATCAATCGGGTCAGTTTCTTAATGTATGTTTTCATAAAGCACCTTAAATATGTTTTTTTTGCCATTTTTTTGTATTTATTTTAGTCTGATAACTTCATTTTAACTCGTTTCACGTTATGTAAACAAGTTCAATAGTTTATGACAGCTTATCTAAAGGGTCTTTTGAGATGTCAGTACCTTTCAGTCAGCCCTGAGTTTTGTCTATAGGCACACTTTAAATGCTGAATACAGCTTAGACAACCTCCAGCGATAAGGTGTGGCAGCATGCACAGTATGTATCCCAAGAGATTTACTTAAGGCAAAAAGAAAAGAAAAAAATCTGCTTGTTTTTCTTTATTAAGCTCTTTAATGTGGGTTCAAAATAATAACTGAAGGATAAAAATAAGACTTTATCAGCCCTGATCTTCTCTCATCTGGACCGCCATCACGTTCAGAGAGACATATGTGAGAAAATCAGCCTGAAATATTAAAAGTACGAGGAAAAGAATGAGATATTTAAAAATATTCCCCTGGAGAAACTTTGCCCCTGATCACCTGGATGGGTAAGAGCTCCTGCTGGGACACAGTGAGCACATTGCTGCTGTTACCACAGAACCACACCTTTCACTGGCATCCATCCTAAACCTCCACTTCACTGTGCCGTCCACATTACATCACATCAGATACACGATAGATCAGAGCACATACAGCACATTAGTATATTGAGTTACTGGTGTAAGGACATTCTGTGATCATGTACAGCCACACCTACATATAAATCACACATACGAGCCTCAGCAGGGACCCTAAGTTCATATGAACAAGTACATGTCGCACATGAAAGGTAAACGTCCCATGTAATTAAGAGTAAGCATGGTGTCATTTGTCTGACAGTCTGGCCCAGCAGGCCCAAATAACTTTATAATCAGAGCTGGGAATCAGTACTCAATACCTTTAAGTATCAACTAGAGTAATGCAGTACTAAGTGGTCATAAAAATCATTATTCAAATAACACTTGCATTCAGTCTTTTTTTTTGTTCACGGATATTTGTTTGGCTTTTCCTGCACCCACCAAATCACTGCAAGCATTCTTTGATTTAATGTGACGTGTGATTGGTCCATTGCCCCAGCAGCTACAACCACAATCTGTAGTGTGGCGAAGTTAAACATGGTGTGTATGATGATGCTGGCAGTTCAGTGTGTCGAGATACCTCAAAAATTGTTTGAATGTGGGATTTTATTATTAAAATCATTGGATTTGAAGGATTATTTCCTCAAAAATAGGACTATGAGTGAAACGATAAAGTTCATGATACACCTCACATGACTGGTACTGAATGAAGGACTCTATTGGTATCAGTATCCAATTAAGGATACTATTAAAGGTACTCATGTAATCATATCTTAAATTTTTAAACTCACACCCATCCCTAATGATTGTTCCCCAACTAATATCAAAATACATCAATAAAATGAACCAGCAGCAACAAAATAATCAGAAATCCACATCATCCTTCAGGTAGGCCAACATGCTACCTCTTTATCTCTGCTTTAAGGGGTGAATAAGTTTTTGTATGTTTGTCTCAGTTGAGGAGAACCTGGATTGGTGGCAGAGAGTATGCACTGAAACTCCTGATGTAGAGGGTGGATGCAGTCAGGAAGGATGGAATTTGCCCTCTTCATCACCTGACGAACACCTGAAAAACAGGCTGGACTCTGCAGGACACCAGTGACGCGGCTGTAAGTGCTCACTGTTATAGCCCACACACTCTTTATTTTGATATTTAGATTTATAGCCGACAACAGATCATATGCCTCCGTGTAATTTCTTAGTAAATGTTTAACCTTTTTTGAACAGCAAAAACTTCACTCTCTCTGTAATTATGGCATCATAAAAATACCTCTGTTCATCTTCTCCTGCTGACATGAAGTGAACGTGTAAACCTGGTATGCAATAACACCCAAAAACAACACCAAACAATAGAGGTAAGCATTTCTTTATGTTTTCAGTGTCCCCTTGTCAAGACATCTGCGTCTGACTATGACAACCATGTGCAAAGGCATGCACAAAGATACAGCTGGATGCTTTTTGGGTTTTTTTTACCTTTTTCTAAACAAATTGTAGAAATATTTGTGCAAATTCGTGAAGCGAAGCTCTATTCATGTAGGAACAGGCTAGAAACACACCAACGACAGTGAATCCAGGGTGGAGTCCCTGTTTAATATTGATTTTCAGCTCTTGTCAGTTAGAGTTTTGTGCAAATCGGTGAAATGAAGCAGAACGCATGCAGGTTGCAGCTGACACCAGAGGTGAAACCTGCTTATTGTTTTACAAGATACAAGTACAACTCAAGTCCGAAGAAAAGTTCCAAGTCAAAAAAAAATAGCTGACCTTAAATGTTTTTATGTTGTAATGTAGCTGAGTGATTACTTACTGTACACTTACTGTACATTTCTATCATGTGTGTCATTTTTTGAAAACTGCTCCCAGTTCACGCTCTGAAATCTACAGAATTAACCAACAGATTTTTCTGTTTTATTAATTAAAAATAATCTTTTCATCTAAAATGACATTTTACTTCTTAAGATTGACCAATCTGCTTTGTAACTGCCCGTATAAATCATCCACACGTGTACAGTAGTATGACCGATGATCGTTTGGATTCCTGCGAAAAAACGTTTGTCTGGTTCTCAAACACCAACAAAGCTCTTCGGCTTAATGAGCTGAAAGGGGAGCATTTAAGTGAAGTTTACACATCATCAATCACTTTGTTAAAGGTAGCTGCAGTTACAAAAACATCTAAAGTATTTGCTCATGCTGCCTGACCATTATCACAAAAGTCCAGTTGATACCAGGTAGCCTTCATACCATAGAGCATTAGCACTGAACAGGTCGTCACTGAGGCTCAATTTTTAAGTTTAAGAGGTCAACGTCTTTTTTACAGACCCTGAGGGAGAGAAAAAGATTTATAAATCCTTCTGTGGCTCTGGCTGAAGCTGCACAAAGATCGATATAAAATGCCTCAAGTGATGTCACCTGAGTTGAGGTTGGTTACGTCCATGAAATAAGTTTAAAAAAATTTAAATATTCGGAGATCAAAAGTCAGAAAGATGTGAGATCTGTATAAAGCACATTCATCTCTACTTGAGGCTACAAGAGCTTCCACTAGCATGGCACATCTGAATATTAGGCCGAACTGTCTGAGCTTGTGTCGCATTATAAAAAAGACAATATCTTCGACCAATTGGATACAGAAATTTAGTCAATCTTTACACTAGATGTGGAGCTTCAAATGGAAATTATATCTGATATTCATAACTGTCTATTTAGACTGACTTTTTGAATTAAGGGTCATAACCTGAACAGTTTGTGGTATGTTACACCAGGTGATAAAAGGCAGGATTTGCAAGATGACTTCTGTAAGGTCAACACTGATTGACAACAGAAGTTAATTCTCAACAAGTTTGTCATGCCACTTGTGTCTTAAGTAAGCTGTCAGACAACAGTAAATCAGTCAAACATGAGAGGAAAAACAAAGGACAAAGCTCAGTGGTTAAGCTCCGAGGAAACATGTGCAAGTGGCTCGACTGGCTTCCGAGCTCATCCTACCACAAACATGCACATACAGCTGGCACCCTTTCAGATTATGAGAGAAGAAAAGAACACAAAACATGGCGGAAAATGGCGGCAAAAGGTGTTTTAGACTTTCAGAAGTTCATTAGGAACAAACAAAGAAGGCTTTAAAGGTGCAAAATGCAATAATGGAGTCAGTGTATCACCAGAAAACACCCTAAATGATGCTGGGTTGACTCTTTACTGTGCTTCTTTTTAGGTGTAACTCGTCAAAGTAGTTTGACAACATGGATTATTGTACTAAAGTAGTAGCAGCTGCTTGGATTAGGACTCTGAAAATAGGGATTACAAAGACAGAGCAGACAGGGACATGAGAGGTGCAAAGGGGGTGAAGCAGCGAGGCATTCGGGCATTATCAGCAGAGATTTTCATGTTTCACATCATAATCGTGATTTTATTTAAAACAAACTGGAGCTGGTGATTACTGGAACAGCGGAAAGAAAAACTAAGATGGTCTCTGTAAGTTTTTTAAAGTTTTGTTTCTGTGAACTTTAAAGTGTGTTTGAATATGAGTTTACAAGCCCATAAGTTAGCTGGTTAACACGCTAACTTTAGTAGGTTTCTGCAACGAAACACACAGAGCTCTTAAACGTAACATCAGAACTTTTCCACTTTCTATTGAAAATGATAGTTCTTTTTTTTTTATTTGAAGCATTAGTTAAGCATTTTGACTCGTCACATCGCAACAATTTTTAGTCAAAAAAAGAAGTGGATTTTAAAAAGCTGTGGCTTTTTGGAGGCGGGTGGGATCCCCAGTCTGAATACACATGAATCCTGATGACACCACAGCAGAAGAACCCAGTAGGACAGGTAGAGCTGGCTAAATGCCTCATGTCTCAGTCAGCATCAGCATGCATGTTCATCTGAGCTTTTCTAGGAGCAGGAGGCAAGGACTTGTTTGTCGACAGATCAGGAAATAAAAGAAGAGAGAAAAAAAAATCTATGACAATGATGGTGCAGAGACGCGCGCACATGCACACACACACACACACATACACACACAAAACTTGCTACCTTCACTAAACCTGTGAATAGTTCACAGTTTTTTCTTTTGATAATGTAAAATTAGACATCTGTTTGCATTAAAAAACAAAAAATTCAATGCATTAATAAATTGCCATTTGTCCAGTCAAAGCTTAGAAAATTAACATTTCATTCTTTATCCCAATATATGTATTTTATCTTTTGTCTCCTAACACATGAATTGAAACTAAGTGGACATACCCACTTTGCTGTTTCTACATGTGGTAATATAGTAATGATATACCAGTGCCTTCCACTCAAGTAAAAGATATATCTCTGCTGCCATCTTGTGGTTTGACTATGACAAAAAAATATAAGTCGTGACATTAACATAGTTACTTGTAATATAATGAATGTTGCAGTCTGATAACTACATTATTTATGTAAAGCCTTTTTAAGAGTAAAATTGATGCTCTTTTAGGAAACCTGTACCAACATTTTCACACTCTTAAAGGCTTTTATGTGTCAAATTAGTAACATTTCAATTGTTACTATACATGCAAATGTAAAAAATAGTTTTTTAGACTTCAATTTTGCTCAAAGCAACTGTTAAATATTGTTCATGTGTTTATTTTCCAGCTGTCTTTTTCAAACTTTTTAAAATTTAGGGCCTGTTTATTTTAAATTGTCCCCAACCAGCAACATTAAGTGATTTGAACACTAATACACCAATGCTGTCATTCAAATACTTAAATAGCTGTTTAAACACTGTTAAAAAGAAGCTGTTTTTATATTTTTTATATAGTCTTACATGGAAAATCACCAGATTCCTTTAGCGAGTGAACAAACAAGATAAATTAAGGCTTTTGTTTGGGTTTTGCACCAAGTTAAGATCCTGCTGTGTTTACATAATATAGCTGAACCTGAACCTGAACCTGTCAACATCATCTAGCGTAAATTCCTCAGAAAATCTTGTCTTTTTCTGAGATCTATCTTCTGCATTATCTTGAAAAAACAGGAAACCTTGCTCTTTGAAACTTCTGACAAAAAAGTATGTTACCAAACAAATCAGCAGGAAGAGATGCATTGAAACAATCCATGCAGACAAATATGCAAATAACTCTGTTTGTCCTGCTGCCAAAGACAGCTTTCCCCTGAAAAAATCAAAACTTCAAACTGCTTTAATGTTTTTGTTTGTTTGTTTGTTTCGTTTTAATCACCTTCAGCCTTATTTGCCTCATTTTTCAAAGGCCAGAATCAGATATCACTGTTCCCGCACCAAAACATACTTGTATTACATCAATCTTTTAGTAAATAAATCAGTTATCTGGCAAAAGATTCAGTGATAATGGTGTCAGAAAATGTTGTGGAGCTCAAACGGATCTTTATTTTATGGAAAAGTCTGCATTAAGTTGTAAAAATAGCAGGGCTGCCCACCATGGACCTCAGTTGGCCCACCATAAGGTTTGATTTGGCGCATCCACATTAATTAATTGACAAGTCCATCATCAGAGAGTTGCTGCTCGACAAATCTGATAATCCAGTAATCAGTTCAGTGATTTATTGGGCCAAAATGCCAAACATTTGCTGGTTCTGGCTTCAGCAGATCTAATTTTGAGGATCTGCTGTTTTTCTCTGTTTCTAATGATTGCAAAATAAAGATCTTTGAGTGTTTATCTGTTGGTCAGGCAGAACATGCAACACTACAACAATATTATACTGACATTTATTACCTAAAGGGTTTGTCAAATA
This sequence comes from Acanthurus leucopareius, assembly GCA_029814765.1. Lineage (NCBI taxonomy): Eukaryota > Metazoa > Chordata > Actinopteri > Acanthuriformes > Acanthuridae > Acanthurus > Acanthurus leucopareius. Next base: position 5,354,616 of record JAQMCX010000018.1, on the reverse strand, counting down.
ATTTCCAAAAATAGCAAATAGATAAAACTGAAAAATTAAAAGAAATTTAAAAAGTTGAAGCCATAATTGTGATGAGAAGTTGATTGTTCTCAGTTGTGATCAGAGGTTTTTATTGTTTAAAAGATTTTAATCATTGCATTTGGATCATGAAATGTGATTTATGGACCAAACATGCTCCTTCAGTCTTGAGTCAGCTCACAAAGAAAGAGTATGAGACAGTGAGAGCTCAAAACATCCAGTGATGCTGAGTTTTATCCGTCAACATGTGGTGCTTTCAAAAAAGAAGTCGACTGAAAACAACACAGGCATGTAAGCAGCTCTGTATTAAACAGAACAACTCATCCAGCCATGAACTCTTTATCAGACAAAAATGTTTATGCATCAGAGCCTTAGGGGATTATGACACAACAGGGCAAGAAAGTGAGGGTTATCCATCATCCCTGCTGTGCGAGCATGTCGCTTTACATCTTTACATTAACATGAAGACAATGCTGTTTGATGTGTTGAACACACCCCTCTGACTGCATGGAGAACATGCCAGCACAGTGAGTTACAAGCCTGTGACTCAAAGGTTCATTTGCATAACAGTTATCCTTTGTTTTGATTTTATTTCCCTAAATCATGTTTGTTTTTTTTAATCGTGCATTACAGAGAATATCCATCAAACTGGTTTTAAGTTGTTTCAGTTAGATATCTGTAACAAAATGGTGTTTTGTTTATTTTAAGAATGGATTTTATTTTTTTTGGTGCGAATAAATTCTTGAATTTTCTAACTAAAAGCATTTACAAAATTTAAAATGACTCACGTGTTGCACTTTCCTTCATTGCTCCCTAATTTAAGCCTTAATGACACCAAACTATCGGTTACACTCAGAGTTAAAGAGCCTCTTAATGACTGTGTTCGCTCACAAACCGCCTGCAGCCACTAACTCAAACAAACAACCTGACTTTTCACAAAGATGTTGTAATTAGACTTTCACACTTACCCCTGATTCAGGTCAGGTTGGGCTTCTGCCGGATGCTCTTGTCCCTCTGTGAGTGTGTCTGCAGCCTCAGTATCAGGACGGTGTGTGTCTTCACTTGGGACTGACAGCTCAACTACAACTGTCCCGGTTCTGTTTGCGCTCTGAGTAATAGTATCCACCCACTCGCTGCTCTGTGGAGCCTGATTGTGTTCAGTCTCTGTGGCATCTGCTGGCAGCTCAGCGCTCTGCCTCACTGTGACAGCCTCTCCTCCGCCTGCAAAGGTTGTAGCACTGCCTTTGGTTTCTGCACATTCTGGGCTCTCTTCACCTTCACCTTCACTAGCATTTACATAATCAGGACTCTCTGTGTCTTTGTCCTTGTAGGTCAGATACTGAATCTCCTGTTCTGGGAGTTGTGTCTCTCCATTAAAGTGGTCTTCTGTTTCAAATTCCTTGGTCCAGTTTCCCTCTGGCTCCTCCCCCTGCCCATGCGGCTCATTGGAGGGTGGAACAAAGTCGCATACCATCGGTGTGTTCACCTGTTGAACCGGTGTGGCCGGTAACTCCTCCTTTCTCTCCTCCTGCTCCTCTTCTTTCACCTGTGAAAACGCTGTGGTTGCTGCTTCTCTCTCCGAACTTTTTGCATCATTGCCTTCAAGAAACTCAGACGTTTCAGCTTCTTGCACTTGAGCCTCTGAAATCTGACTATCTCCTAGTAGTTGCTGCACATCAGTTTGACTGCTGACGTCCTCCTCCTTTTCATCACTGTCTGCTTTTCCTTCCTCGTTCTTTATTATAACAATGAGCCCCTTTGATTTTCCCTCATCTCCCATGCTAATCTCTGACATCTCCTCCTGCTGTGAAAACTCCTCCTGCAGCCCATCTACCATGCAAATATCTTCTCCCTCATCCAGTGTGGATGTGTCTTCATCCCAGCTCTCTGCATTATCCTCTTCAGCACTGTAGTATACCTCCACGGTGCTGCCATCATCTGACCCTACGCTCAGATATGTTGGACTCAAAGGCCCATCGTGGTTGTCAGTCTGTCCGGAAGAAGCAGAAAATCCTGCTGTTTTGTCAATATTTATCTCAACGCTGTTTGCTGCGCTCATTTTCTCAGGCACAGGAGAGGGACGATCGGTGTCAGTGCTCTCCTTTTCTGTGACTAGCTCTTTGACTAGGATCACTCTGCGTATGGAGTCGGTAACCTGAGTATCTGTCCCCTGGGTCGTTACATAGTCAGAAACAGGAGGGGCCGAGCTTTGAGACACAGGAACTGACCTGACAGTGTCTCGATTGAAGTTAAATATGTCTGATTTTATCTCTGAGAGCGAGTGAATGAGCTCTGAGTAAGGAATGTGACTGCTGTCAGCTGGTTCAGCACCTGAATGGGGATTGGGAGGCAGATATTCATGGTCGTAATCCGGGCCCTTGCAAGGCTCAGAGGCAGTGGAAGTTTGGTAAAAGCTCTCACTTGAAGAAATCCCCTCTCTCTCGCTGAGGGCTGTGTTTATGTCAGTAAAATCACCTGCAGCTGTGTCAAACCGTGGCAACGCTGACAGGTGAGAGTACATAACATTACTGTCTGTGTAACTCTCACTGTAGGCTTTGACCATGACAGGTTCTAATTTGGAGGTGAGGCATTTTATCTCCGTTTGCTCAGTTTGGATTTGAGGTGCAGTTTGAGGTACAGTTTGTAATAAAGATGCCATGACCTCCGCTGTAAAACTCTGGGGGAAGAGTGACTCATATAAAGCTCCATAAACTGGGTCTGAACAGGGAGGTAGAGATTTCTTTTCTTTGCTGCCAGCTGAGGTTTTGGTGTCACTCTTGTCGGTTTCAGGAGCAGATATCTCGGTTAAAAGTTGAAGGACAGAAGAAGAATCTGTGTCGAGTTCTGAGGTGTCAGCGTGAGGAACAGAGACTGACTCTGTAATAGTGCTGTCAACCTTAAAGTCATCTGTCAGGGAGGATTCTCCTTTTGGAGTTTGACCGTCAGCTGTGTCAGGAACATCTGGCTGATGTTGAGAAAATGTGACTCCGCTGGAGGTTTCTGTTTTTGTGTTAGGCTGCTGGAGGGTGTCATGATCATTCAGGTCAAAGCTTGAGAAAACTGAGTCAGCAACTTCTGCTTTGTAATCTGATGTGTCAAACATGGTCTGATGCTGTTTGGCAGGAAGGACGGGTACAGTCTGGTCATCAGCTGCAGAGGTGGTTTCCATGTGACTCACAGGTGCAAATATATTCAAATCACTTCTGAATGAGTTTTCGCTAACAGGAGAACTTGTGTTCTCCTCAGATGAATCTGGATAATCCAGCTGCAGCTCTGGAATGGTTGCAATCGGTGCTTTCTGTGGTTCTTCATGCACATCACACAGATTTGAGCCGTTCATCAGAGGCTCCTTTGCTTCTTTCTGGTTGTTTACAGCGTCTGACTGAGACTTGTTAGGGAGAGTAAAATATGATTCGGGCTGGTTTGAGGCCACAGGAGGAGGAGATGGGATGTCAAATGTGTCGCTGATGTCAAGCTCCGGCTGCGACATACTGAACATCTTCGTCTTGTTGGTGTGATCGAGCTCTGTACGACTGAGGTCCAGAGGAGACTAGGACAAGATAATTTACAGTTTTACTTATAAAGTAATAAAAAAAATGCCAGTTTAGTACCTTTTTTGAAGTTGTAAATGTTAAAAGATCTTGAAGAGAAAGCCCCAGCTTTTCCCTCTCTAATTTTATCATTACAATTGAACCACAGGCACTGAACATTATGTCAGAGAAATTAAAGCTCAGTGTTCTTTCAAAAACCCCAAAGACTGTTAAACACACACCTAAAATTGCTTTAAGTGTCTATAATTGATCTTTTGGGTTTTTCAAAGATTGTCCTGAATGTTTCTATTTAGAAAAACAAATGCTTAACCCTGCAATGTTAACACAGGAAGCAGGTGCTAAAATATGGACTGGGGCTATGGACATTTCAGACACAACCATATGATTATATATTTAAACATGCAGTTAATGCACCAAATTTACAGTTAAAAACAAAGAAGGAAGCATTATTCATCTCATGAATGTTAGGAAAAATAAACTCAGAGAACAGGCCTACCTTGCCTTGCTCAGTGCCTGTGTTATGAAGGCCGAAGGTGCTCTTAGAGATGTTCTCTTCATCCCTTTTCTTCTTCTTCTTAAAACCGAAGGAAAAGGTGGCAAACCTTTTGGGCTTACGGAGGTCGAACTCTGAGTAGCTGAGTTCTTTGACCTGAGAGGAAGAGAGGAAGGTTTAGGAATGAAAAAGAGATAGAAAGAGAAAAAGAAATGCAAAAAACAACACACAGAATTTCAATTTACTAACTCCCAATAAAATGAACATAACTTTTTACTAAAAGCATCTAGAAATAATTTCTTTTTAGCAATACTGTTCTTCTTAATTATTGAGCAGGTGACTTTGTTTGGTTGCTGTATATATAAATCTCCCTTAATCATTTTTAGCTCAAAATCTCTACCCTTTACTGAATAAAAAACAAACTGATCACACATACCAAACATACTTAGTCACAATAAGTAGCCCTTGCCACAGGTTAATTGGAAAACCTCAAACAATGTTGTTTTTCATGACAAGAATGAGGATATGGCACATCAAAAAAAATTATTCCACCACTCAAAATGTGTCTTCAAACTTGAAATAAAAAAAAAAAAGTAGTTGACACCCTGACTTCATTCCAGACAATCAAAACTGCTCCACCCTGAAAAGAAATGAAGGACAAGTAAAACACGATCTACTGAACCCGGCAGCTGTCGGCACAAAGGCTGCAGTCTGGGAGATTCGAGGAAAATAAAGCTAATTAATGCAACTTAATGTTCTTTATAATTACTCCAACGCACTGTGACATGTTATGTAGCCTGCAGGGTAACATATTTTTATAGAAAATAACATTTGCAGCCAGAGGAAGTCAGTTTATCACCAAATAATCCTGTAAAAGAAGTCTTAACCAAGATAGAAGAGATCTGCTTCACAGATATTTATTATTATTGCAGAACTTTTGTTGTCTAAACTACTGATATGTGTGTATTCCTGCAAAATCAAAAAAATTCCATGCTCATCACTTGATACTACAAAAAAATAGTTACGAAGGTGTGCAGACAAACTCTGACTGAAACGATGCTGGCGATGTTATTCTGGGGATTACGGTTGCATGTTTTGTTGAGCCTTGATGATAAAGGACAATGGTACATGAGGCTGTTTCTGCCATCTGCCAGCTTTTTAAACTGGGTGTGCCTGCTTGAATTCTTCCCTCTAGCTAGATAGTTTTGAGAAGTACGAGAAGCAAAGCAAACAATCAAAGTGAAGTCTTAGTTTAAGTAGCTGTGGATGGACGAGGCAACTCTGCTGCCTGTGACATGTACAAAAAATATGTAATGTTAGTGTGCAAAACAAAGATAAACCACTTTATGCAAAACTTTCACTTGTTTCAATTTTTTGTACTCATGACTATATTTTACTTCTATTTACTTGTATATATATATATTTTTTATATTCTACATTCTATCTACATATCCATTAAAATTTTTTGCACTTAGCTTAACCGATTATAAATTTAAGAAGATTTTAGCTTACAAAATAGACTTGGATATCATAATAAACAATAAAACTAATGCAGATTAAGTTTTAAAAAGGGTCAAAAAAGGATCGCTGAGCCTCTCTGTCTTTCTTTTTCAAGGGACCGGTTTCCCCTAAAAGCAGAAAGTGAGCAGGTTTCCTATATTTTCTAAATTTAGTGCCAGATTATGTTACTGTAAACATGAAGTAGACTGTTTTCCTCTTTCTTTGAAGTCAAAAGTTGGATTCAAAAGCAAGCAAGATCTTTTTGGTCTGGTATAACCCGGCGTTTAATGTTAGCTAACGTTAGCTAATGTTTCATGCTGTTAGCAAACTTCAGACAGATGTTGCCTTGAGACCTTACAGTCTGTGCTTGTGACTGACATTTCTCATTAAGCCAGAAGCTTTCTGATTCTTCTCTACTTGTGCGACTGTTACGCAACTTTATGGCAAAACTGTTTTACTTGTAACTGTCATTTGTGCCCACATTGTCTGCTGTTTAGCAAAAGCTAAATTAGCTAACTTTAATATTAGGCTATCTTTTACAGTTAGCATTAAAAACAGTAGACTGCACTGTGTGTCCTGGCACAGCAGGTTGGCCGACCCCCCGTTGGCACTTGTTAAGTAAGCTGATTACAGGAAACTGATGCAAATCCTCTTAATTACATAAATACAAAATGTACACACTGAACAGTCTGAGTATCAGTGATCATGCACCTGAGCAAAAGCTAATGGGACTATCTCTTTCTTCTGATGGAGCATTTGAGTTCATTTCCACAGCGTTCAATGCCTTTGATAAGAAACTGTACAATCCTGATTCCAAAAGAGTTGGCACACTACTTGAATCATAATTAAAAACAATCTAATTTGTGTTCACTGAGGTGTTCCTGGGCCCATGTAATAACACCCTTCACACAGTCATGTGGTTAACCATCCTGAGCCTTTGAACAACCGAGTCTTTTAATCCCTGTCATACCAATCATGATGCTATCACCTGTAACCAATGAATAGTTTTACCTGTGGAATGTTTCATCGAACATTCCACAACTTTGCTGGAATCGAAATAAAAATGAGCGTATAGTTACACAAATCTGTGAAAATAATGATGTAAAACATTAAAAATATTTTTTTACCATATGTTTTCAATATGATGTTTTTAATAGAACATGTCAAGAAGGACTGGCAACTCATTACATTTGGTTTTATTAGCGTTCACACAGCATTCCAACTTTTTTGGAATAAAGGTTGTAACAAGGTCAGTGGTGTATTTTCATTAATGAGCCTCAGTCTAATCCTTGGTGATTTTTGTTTAAATGTTGCATCTTCATAAGTGTACGACAGCCATGAACTATAACCAGAGCAAATTACAGTTCATTGTGTTACAAAAATATTGTCGTGTCCCTCACCTGTTTTACAATGTTAACATGAAAAATGTTTACAGACAATTACTTTAATGACCCAAGCCACCATCAATGGCCCATGTCCACCAAAGGTTCCCTCCCACAAAGTTTTGATAAGATATCATCTGGTCTGGTCCACTGGTAATAACCAAACCCACCCAGCTGCCAGGAATTATACCCACCCTCTTTAAAGTCTGTTATGTAATGCTTTAATTCTGCTCAGCAACACTTTTATTTAGATAGCAGACATTTCTTGGACACAAAAACACCACAACACACTGAATACACACATTCACCTTCTGAATTTCTGAACTTCTGAACTAAATCCATGACTAACAATTTAAGGGGTAAAACACAGGAGTTAGATTACTTTGTTTTCTATGACTGACTCACAACAAAACTGCTACTTGGTAAAGTTCTGGCTCCCTCTGCTGGACAGAATAAAAAGTGTTCTGTCGAACTCTGTATTATAAATACTGTAAGCGTACATGGAAAACAAGGCCAAAGTAATGCAGTTAAATTAAAGCATAATATTAATAATATAATATATTAAGTACAACAAGAGATTTCATTTCATTTGAACAAACTATATTGTGTGTGTTATTTTTTGAGATGTGGCACCATCTAGAGGGGAAGTCCTGTATGTTAAGCTAAATGTAGTCAGTTAAAAGTTTCAGTGTTGTCTTATGTTACAAGAGTGGTTATTAAATCTGAGTGTGGTTTAATAAAAAAAAAAAATAGATAGATGTTTAGATTTATTTTAGTTATCTGCAAGTGTGTGCCTACGAGAGTGTTTGGTTTCACGGTTGTGCAAGAAGACGTCTCGACAAGAAGTCTCCAAACCACATGGTGGAATGCAGAAACCGTTGAGGTTACCTGAGGAGGAGTCATTAAAGTGTTTTTTTGTATGAAAAATTAGCCACCAAGAAAATTCTTGTTGAGACAAGTCACAGACCTGATCAGACCTCTTCTCTTGAGAGAAATATACCCGCCCAAGAATGTGCCACAGTTATTTTTATTAATCAAAATAATTTGGCTTATGAGAATTATCATGTTATCACTCCATTTTTCCACGTATATCATCAGACGGTAAACACATGGGGGACAAAAACATAAGGAATTTAAACTCTCTAAGTCATGTGCTTCGGACTTGTTGCCACAGGGCCAAAAAAGAAAGGTTCAACTGACTGTCATCAGCAGACAGTCTTCAGTTATGTCCTAAAAAGCAAACTGGCCTCAGTCTAGACATGTGCTGTACTCATCTTTACAATGACCTCTGTCAACAGCTTGACTGACCTTTGACCTGGGAGTGGTGCCATAGAGCAATGACCTCTTGTTGTTGGAGCCGATGGTGTCAGTCGAAGCCTGTTTGTCCTCTGCAGAGTTACTGGGTTCATCAGCACTGAAGGGAACAAAGATTAACATGTTAAAATCAGCACTTTTTACCAACTGAATCCACTTTAAAATATATAAGCACTGACTGTATTTTTAATATTTTTCCACAGCAGAAAAAAAGGATTTAAGGATGTAATAAATTACATGATAAAACAGTTTATTACTGGGTAGTTTGGTTGAGATGCTGTTGATGAGACAAATTAAACACTTATATCAGAGATTTTTATCCACCTGCAGCAGCCATGTTGTATTTAGTGCATGAGGAATATTACACACATCGGTCATCCTACTGGGACGGCATAATCAGTGCTTTAAAAAAAAAGGAGGGCAAGTAGCTTCTTAGCAAAATAAAGCAGTGAATCACTGCTTAGGGAATGCTGAATAAAACCGGCTGAGCAGAAAGTAAGTTTGTGTTTGTTTCAGGACAGTGTTCTTTGTCAAACGTAACTTCTATCTATGACAAAGGATAATTGTGTCATCAGGGCAAAGCTAATGAACATGCAAATTTGATTTGGCAGGAGCAAACTGGTAGCTACAAGCCTACATTGGATAATTAATTTGATTATTTTCCAGTTTGTTATGGAACAACAGATTATTGGCTCTGTTTAGCTCAATGTCCTGGGAGTGTGAAGCTGCAGGGGCTTCACAGTCAACAGAGAGGCTCCATCAATAATTATGGCCTGTCACCACATCAAACAAATGGTACAAAGGTCTCTCCATACACAAACGCTGTTTTCCTTTCCACAACTGGATGCCAAACAGGAAGCCACAGGACAAGCAAACATTATAGCAGCAGGACCACAAATTATAAACCCATTGTCACTTTAAAAAACCATGCATGTGCATCCAGCAGCAGGCTCAACATCTGCTGTTGAGCAGGTAAAAAAAAAAGACCTTTTCCTGTAATATAATACAACAGATTCACACATATCTGCAAAAAAGGCCGAAAGTCACTCATTTACACACACTGTTTGCAATCAAACAACCCCTTTGCATCATGTTTTGGTGTTTCTTCATGCAAAGCGCAACTCACAAATCAGTCAGGTTGTTAACCACCAAAGTGTGTGAGACAAATAAGCTGCTTTGATGTGAGACAAGATTCTGTGAGATAAAAGGATGAGTCATATCGTGTTTTCATGTCAGCACGGATGACACCGAATTTCTGGGAAAAAAAAAAAGATTGATATCTTGATTTGGGTGAAGCTCAACAGGATGTAAGTGAGGGATGAAAGCTGCCTCTGTACTTTCTCTGGCTGAGCAGTAAAATGTGAAAATGTTTGTTTGCATAAGAACAAGACTGAGAGAGAGAGAGAGAGAGAGTGAGAGAGAGAGGGAAAGGTGTGAGGCTGGTGGCTGAAGAGAGACCTACTGGTGTAACGTTTCAGATACATTTGCATCTGTATCTAAAAACCAGCAGGCACTTCCTTCAGCCAAACCACATGGTTTCTGTCTACAACAGGCACCATCTATGTTAAGAGTTCAACACTTTTAGAAATAAACTTCTTCAGATTCACGTCTGAACAGCACATACCATGTATTTTGGGTACAGAGGAAAAGAGCCTTAAATATAACGTCAATATATCACTAAATACTGTTTGCAGAGAAACAACTGACTGTGACACTGAACCAGGAATCATTTGTATGTTTTGATTGACTGATATTTATTGATGCAAGTTAAACATTCTGTAGGCTGTGGATGAAATCAATACCCCTGTTTGACCAGGAACTAAAGAATAAATGGAAACGTATATAATTTGAAATCAACAGCCGTGTCAGGAATTTACTACCTGAAGCCCTCCATTGATTTTACTGACAAAGCTGTCTTGACTTGCTGGATCCATATCTTTGAATTCCTCCAACACTAACTAATCTGGCCTGTCAATAACAGTCAGACTACTGAAAAAAAGCCCCCTAAAGGCAGATTCCAGACAAACGGTAAAAGGGTATAAAGGGTAATCGTATATGAAGTCTGTATGAATCCTGTAAAATTATAAAACGAGTCTAATACATTAATAAGGCTAAAAATAGCTGAGACAGTCTGTGACAGGAAATAATTATCAAAATGTTTAAAATTATTTTAAAAACGGCATCAAAATATATTGAATAAGTAAATTTATGTCGTTTAGAAAACTGCTTCCAACTAATTCAAAACAGTAAATATGATTTAAAAGAGTGTGATGTCGACCAGATTTCATTTTCTGTTTTTGCTCACAATGACCTCTAGTTTTTAAACTTTAAAGAGGAATTTTTCAGTCACATTGATCACACCTTTCTGGTGTGTGTGTGTGTGTGTCACTTTCTGTCACCTCGTTTAAACCTTCTACACACAGATAACAGGTTCAACAATACAGTGGATCATGTTGAACCTGACTGTTATAAATAATGTCACAGTTGAGTTAAGATGTCTGAGCTTCTTTTGTGACTAATGCATTGCTGAGATGTATCCTTTAACACAGCAAGTGTGTGTGTGTGTGTGTGTGTGTGTGTAATTGTGTGATTGATTAGTAACTTCATGACAATGCAAAAGGGCATGTGGAGTTGCAGGTTTATCTACAGTGTCTCGATAAATATGCAGCAGCACTCATGAACCCGACAAACTTTACCAGATTATGAAACCGAGGGTGTGTTTTGACCTGTTTGGAAAGGGACTTAAAAGTGTCTCCATTTGACTTTGACATAACCTTGAACTTTACGAGATGCCATTGTGTCCAAACAAACAACATCAGATGTGTTTCTTAGACCATTAAATCCTTGAATCTTCAGTTAAAACCCTGATCAAGGATTAAAACTAAATCCTTCACCAACAACAATAACAGATTTTGTCTTTGTGTGGATTTAACCTTCATCCAGGTCATTCATCTGCATTTTAAACAACAGAGCACAGCCACATGGCGGCCATTTTCCCTCTGACATCACACTAAAGGGGTGTGTGCTTTTATCAAAAGAAAATGCCGTGTTCCTGGTTGCAAGTGGTATAAAAAGTGATCAGACAAATTCTTTAAATTTGACAGCTTCCTGGTTTTAATTAAGGTTTGATTGTACCGTAACTGAAGGAAACAAAGCAGGCATGTGCTGCCCGCCTCCTCATACCACATGTAACACTGTGTGGTTCAAAGTGTTTGGGAGGCACTTGTGTGCTTTCATGTAATCAAACAGAGCTTCAGTATCATTTTGTTTGTCTGATTGGTGACTCAGTCTGCACTGTGATGTCTAGTAATCTGTTTCCCCACTTAAGTGACTTGAATGAGTGAGATTATTCACAGCTTTATGCAGTGTCTCACACATCGATAACGATAAATGACTTTGATATACCTGGATCATATTCTGGAAGAGATGCTCTCTGTTTTTTGTCTCTGATGTTCTCAAGCTGCTCTCAGAGATTTACAGGATTTATCGATGCTTTGCTGTTTGCTTTAGTAACCTAAAACTGCATGGCTAACTATAACTAGCTCTGTTAGCTAACTCTGCTTGGATCCTCAGGGAGTGTTGGTGTTTACTCCTCTAACACAGCATGTTTGGACCACCAGGAGGAGGTTTTCATGTCTGGGACAGAGGAAGAATCAGTGAAAAATCCTGCCGCGGAGCAGAAACAGAATAGGCACCAAAACTGAAGCCATGTGAGAAAGAAATGGAAGCCGGTTCAGCTGCTTTGATGGTTATTATGACAGAGAAGAAGAGACCAAGGAGAACGTTGATGCAGGACATAAAGAGTCTGAGACCCAGGAAGACGCAGAAGAAGAGCAAATCTTGGACTGGCTTTCAACAATTTGCTAGAGCCTCAAGAAATAAAAAGCTACAAGCAAAGATGTTGACCCACTTGTTTTAAATCATAAGGAAAGTCAGGCCATTTCAGCACAGTTGCAGCCAGAGTTCTTCCATACTTTCATTCATTTATGGCATCCCATCACATATTTACTTTCTAATTTTGGAGTGGTGTATCTTTGAACCCAAAAACTGAGAGGGAGGAGGGCAACAAATTGTACAAAATATCAATTTTAGTTGCACATTAGCATGTTACTATTTCAGAATTAGTTTACATCTTTTTTGCTGTATTCTGAAACCCTATCAAACAGGAAGTGGTTGAATGCTAATGTCAGCTGTTGTCTTAAGGTAGCTAACTGGTTATCATCTCTGTATTTTTCTTAACCTACTGCGTTTAATATGACCCAATATTGTTCAGATTTGCACCATCTATTATTTTTGCTCATCAATCAAAAGCAGCCAATATTACACCATGGACAAAGCAGTGAAATGATACTTTTAATATCAATTTACTTCTCCACTTCCACGTGTGTGAGGTTAGAGCAAAATGGCTGCCTTGAAGAATGCATGTTGATGAGAGGCTATAGGGAAAATAGAAATACTGTTTTATTCATTTAATTCTTGTAATTTATTTTATATTTGTCTTGAAAACTAATACCAACACAAATGTTTTTGTTCTTTGTTATTTTCATAACTGAATTTCTTCCTCTGGACACCAGGTGTTAGCCTTGCGTGACCCCTGTGTGCAGCTTTTGTGTGCAAAGGTGGTTCTGCCAGTGTCGGCTCATCTTTTTTTTTTTTTTTTTCTGTGCAAACACAAGCTGTCACTCCGTCTGGTCTACAACCACATCAATAGCATGATTACACTGTCATAGCATGTGACCTGTATAAACAGACAGCCCCACCTGTGTGTTTGTTCACACCCCTTTGCTTATATATTGTATGAGTACTGACCTGAGAACTGTGCCTAGTCTTTTGTAAACATTTCAGAACAATACAGTGAAGCCAAAAGTGTTGATCACTTCCAAACTGAACTCTATGAGCTTTTTATGTTTATTTCTTGCATGCACGACACTGATAAATGCCAAAATGGTTGTATTCACCAAGTCTCACCTGGGTAAAGTTGCACATGATTATCACAGCAACATACCCACAACTGAAGATAAGGTTCAGTTTGGCAAATATTTTACATAAAACTCTATTATTGGCTGTTATGAGTGATGCTAGTGTCTCTATTAAATGCTTACATGTGTTTCACATCACCAGGAGTTAAAATTTTAGCCCCTTTATGGCTCTGAAAGCCAAATTTGAATTTATGTTTATATAGGCTTTACAGAGAGAGAATCAAGAGTGACTTTCATAAACGTTTGGACTGTGGGAACTGCTGCACATGTCTGCTAATATTACCAAGTGCATCTAGAAAGGTGGCAATTCAGAAGCACTTGAAGGATTATAATGTTAAGTCGATTATTATATTGTTTGTCTAGTATGTGGAGCAGCCTGTACTGTTTACAAATGGGTGCATCACAGTTTAGCAGATGGTGTTTCTACCTCTGCTTGGAGTAATGGCTTTACAACAGCCTGCTTCCAGCACATTACATGACTATCGGCTAAACCTCAGGATCCTGTTCGAATCTTTATCACCTTTCTTGAACTTTATTTCTTTCTGTTGACAGAAAACAGAATCAGTCACAAGGCTCCAGTATCAGACAGGCTTTAGTTTGCTGTCACTTTATACTTTGCTTTTCACCAGCGTTGAAAATACCAGTGATTTCCACTGATTAATCCTTCTGTCATCACTGATCATTCAGTCATTTGGTCTTTAAAATATCAAAAAAATGTTAAAAAATATTCAGCATGAGTTCCCCAAAGCCAAAGTTTGCTTCTTTTGTTGCTCTACAGTCCAAAGTAGTCAAAAAGTCATGAATATTTAGTTTCATATCATAGACAACTAAGATAACAAGAAAATATTAATATTAAGAAGCTAGGAAAGGACATAAATAATGACAATAATTAAAAAGATAGTTTCTGATTAATTTTCTATTGATTTACTCATTTTTGCTCAATGTTCTCTAGAAAGCATGATCTGAATATTTCAGTTAATGAATGACATAACAGAGTTTTCCTGGTGCCTTCAAAGGACAAAAACAATAAATATTCAATATGCATTTTGTTTTTTTACCAAAAAAATATTCCATGCCAAACAACGCTGCACAATGTTTGTCTGAAACACTCTCTGAGGTTATTTTCCTGGATGTGCCTGAAGGATGCTCTCAGAGAACTGAAGTTCAATTTTTGCATATTTCATTTGCCCTTTTACATAATTACATAATGACTGAGACAATGGATTTAATTTCATGGATCTCACAGTCTCCTAAATGTTCTGTCTAGACTGAATTTTTCTTGTGGCCTTTTTTTAATCACCACTGAATGATCTTTAAAGTCATGGTAAATCTAAGGACATTAGTTTGGCACAGAGCTGAAAATAACTCCTCTCAGCTATGATTAACCCAATTAAACACTCACAACAGTTAAATGTCTGCACTGACAGCTAAACTCACTGTATGATGGGATCTGAGTTACAAGGGCACTGATGCCTCATTCAACACTGAAAGCTCATCTGAAAAAGCATCAACACAAAAAACACCAACATTTTGCACACAAAACAGTATGTGTAACATTGCAGAATGACAACAACTAGACAACGAAACAGTATGAGTTGACTTCAAGCTGAAAAATGAACAATGTTTCAGGCTACAAATCGCTGGCAGCTGGAGCTCAAGGCCACATGAAGTAGTTACAACTGCAGATTTATAGCTGCTACACTACTGCCCCTCCATGAGGTGACACAGAAACATGCACAGGCTTTAAAACAAAGCTCTGAGGATTCACCTTGACATTCTGGGTTCATACCTGAGTAGCTGCTGGTTCTTATTAGCCGTCTTCTCGGAGGCTGAGCCGCTCTTTGACTTTATCTTTAACTTTGGGAACTTAAACCTCTTCCTCTCTCCCTCATTCTTGGTTTCCACATCCTTCTCCTGCGGGCGGTCCGCGCTGGCCTCGCTCCTGGAGAACAAACTTTTCAGGGTCTTTCTCGGTGAACTCTTGGCCATCTCTGCCGGGCGATGACACCGAGGACAGAGGAGGACTGACGGATCCTAATGAGCGAGTCTTAGCTGGTGCTCCCGCTGGTTATCCGGTCTTTCAAGGCTGATGGAAGTCGTTTAGAAGTGGAGGAAAGAAACCGCACGGATGGCGCTTACTCACGGATGACAGCTACTCCCGCGGCTTCATTTTCTGAGCAGTACGCAGAGTTCAGGCGTGGCGACACGCCCCTCCGGAGCGACACCTGAACACAGACAACCTCCACAGGACACAATGACACTACTGTAGTCAAATATCTTATGATACAATTAAATACTTTTTAGAATAATGTACTTTATGTTCTTGAATAATGTGTACATAACTCTATGTTGCGGGTGGTAGAGGTGAGAAAAACTTTAATGGCTTTAGGTATCTTTTGAAAATTTCCTTCAGGAATTAACAAAGTCTTATTCTTATATTAGTAGACTATATTTGTCTAGTAATCTCCAAATACTTTTTTTTTTAACTAGGAATACATCGTTGGTTTTTCATTAATTTACTGTTTACCAGAATCTACAAAGTCACTAAATTTATCAGTTAATGTAGCTGAGTATTTTTTCTCATTTTATTCCGGAATAGAATATCTTTAGTCCCTAAATTAAAATTTTTATAGGCTTTAAAAATATATTGCATAGCGTTTTGATATATATACAGTATACTATAAATATACTACATATATATATATACATATATATTACTACTACTACTACTACATATATATACATATTTATACTATATATATACTACTTTTACTCCACTATATTTGATACCCAGAGTTACTATTTGGTAACAGGATGAAGCAGTCTTACTTGTATTTTACACAGAGAGAAGTACAGATGAGATGGAAACTTTTTTTTTTTAAATTAAATTAAAATGGAATAACATAGAAACTATGCAAATAAATTAAAACTCAATTCAAACATTTAAAAAAACAGCACACTTAAAAGCAAAATTACTTTTACTTAAGTAAAACATCTTTGTATTTCTTCCATCATTGCCTGCAAAAGCACATATTTAAAATCTATAAGATAACTTTGCAAATTATATCTTATATAACTTTTCATAAAAAATAACAATGGTGAAAATAAAAACTATGAAGGTTGGCGCCATGAAAACAACATCGTGCAGAGTAAATAACCAGACAGCCCACATTCATAAAATATCTCATCATTGAACCTATTATAAATTCTCGGTGGAATAACAGCGACATCTTGTGGTCTCTGCTGCAGCTTGCCACCCGATCACAAAAGGGCCAAAATCAACATGACAAGGCTGTCACTCATTTGTCTATGTCTCTTACTCTGCCTCAGGATGGCGCTGTCAGTTTGCGCAATCCAACCAAAGGTGACGAGCCACTTCATGAGAAGTGTGGCAAATTCCAGTGTGAACTACATGTTTGATTACAAAATGACTTAGATCTGACTGACAAAATATACAACCAATAAAAAAAAAAAAACTCAAAAGTACGCCCGTTTTTGTCTGTCAGTGAACAAAACACATTACTATCAACTTTTAATGTTAATTTTAACACATAAAAACATTGTAGAGATCATATATCTACGCATCTTTTGAAAAAAGTGAAAACTTAAAATAGGATACCTGTTACCTATTGCAAGATGTTATCGTTTTGATAATAAAAGCCTTAATTGCCTTGTATAACTGCTATAACAGTGTGGGTGGCTACTGTTATTCACCCACATTGGGTACACAGGTAACCATAAAGAGATACCAAGAGATAACTGAAATACGTGAGCTCATTCTCATAAAGGTAATAAAAGTGAAATCACTCTGTCGCTCATTTTCCTGGGATTTCCCTTTCTGGGAACAGTTTGGGAATCTATAAAGTCTTTAATAATATTAAAGTTCTCTGTTATGTACACAGTTAAAATTAAAAAAAATAAATAAAAAACTCGCAAGTGTCCAAAACATAACTCATAATCTCATCATTTAACTTAGTTATTTATTTAAATTCTGCTAAAGGGCAAAGGGGAAAAAAGTTAGCTGGGTGATCTGTAAAACAAGTGAAATTATTCCTTTAAAGACGCCATAAGTAACATTTAAACACCAATAACAGTACCACAAAACGCACATGACTTTTCTCACACGTGGATTAAAAACGTGACAAAATTTCTTCATATCATCTGAACAAATCTTATTAGTTGGGTCGAAATATTAAGTTTGGTGTTTTTATGTACATGTTTCATATGATACAACAGTTAGGATTCCTGGTTTTAACTCTGTTTATACCTATTATAGGAATAGTCTATGTCTTTTAAGCAAAAAATACGGTCCCATACGCTCATGTACTTCCATAGCAGGTATAAACTAGACATTAACCCTGTTTACACAATACACAGTACTCATTTGACCTCTGTATAAAAACTGAACTGTAATTGCTGCTAAGATGATAAACACATAACCTCTAAGGCTGATATGTGGACGTTTTAGTGTTGCATATTCCCATATTTCCAAACGACAAAATGGCAAATTAAGACAACAGCATACAGTAAAGATGAGGATTTATCACAGAACAGCAGTTTCACTCGGTTAAACAGCCTTCATATGTTCTCCAGCCTAAAAAAGATTCATTTTGAGCTGAAAGTTAAGACTTAAGTTAATCTTCTTTTTGTAACAGAAGCCAAACACGACATATTTTCGTGCTAGATCTCTTATACTGAGTTCTCTCTTTTTGTTATTCATCATAAAAGCCTTCGGATTATACATTTTGCAATGAAAGATTCAGTTACCAGCAGTAGAGATTAACAATTAACTCTCAAGCATTCAAGAAAGAGAGCTGATCAATATTGTTTAATAGCATCTGTGAGCTCACTGAATATAGGTAAATAAGTCACCATTTTTATCTTTATACGTTAAACCTTTAGACCCATTTAACTGATTGCTACTGCATCACAATCTTGTGCTATTACTCAGTGCCCCACACCCATGAATATGGCCTTTAGTGCTGACTAAAAAAATATTGTAACCGAAAGTCAAACACTGATATCAAACTGTACTGATGAACACGTGTGATGAATCCTTGATGAAAATCAACAAAGAGCATGCTCATCTAAAACAAACAAGAGCCTTTAGTCTGAGTTAGGAGGAAATGGTTTGCTGTCTTACTGACATCAATCACTAGTTTATCAGTATCTTAAAACTAAAAAGGAACACTGGTATCAGAGCGAAGTCTGTCTCTGTTTTGACAAAGTCACTCACACAAAACATACACACACACACAAAAACACAAAAAACACACCTGCTTTTCATTATTATCATCAGTGAGATCTTTCTGTTGAAATTAAAACGAAAGGCGTGTGATCCTCAGATTGCATTTGTTCCAAATCTGAAATATCTCGAAAAAATTGGTGAATATCCAACACGTCTCTTTCCAAGTAAGAGGTAGCGAAAGCTTGGCTTCAGGCATGAGCTCACTTTCTGTATCACCTCTGTGTTTTTTTCATCTGTCACTTGAAGACTCTGACTGTGTTAACATGAATTTTTTTACATTAGATAAAAACATATTTATATTTTGCTTTTTTTTCTAATTCACAAGAGTTTTACAATAAAACCCATGCTAAATTTCATTAGATTTTTTAAAACTCCTTTGTTATGCCCGGCCTAGGGGTACACAGGCACAACATGAAACCAGCCCCATCTTCCCCTAGTCCCAAGTAGCCACAGCCGGCACAAAAGCTTTCAAATTGAAATCTGTCTTTATTTACAAAAAGAAAATGAATGAAAGAGTGTGTGAGAACTAATGACTTCAGGGTGGACCAAGGCCAAAGCAACAAACAAAACAATTCTGACTGGGAAGGATATAACTAACTTAACAAAACAAAGGAACCAAAAGACATACACCTTACCTCCCTACCTAAGCAAAAACAAGAGAAAGACAGTTTAACAAAACTGGCAGTCCATACAATATATTTTTAATATATATATATTGTATAATCTCTATTTTATAGCTGTTTTCAGTGTATCACAGCAATCAAAGTTAGTCAAGCTACCACATGTATTTTTAACACAGAGCATGATGCAGAGCATTCAGTGCAACTTCATGCACATAAACACTGAAATAAATGGGTGTTGGCCAAGTTGAAAACCAGTAAAGGTGCAACATGTGCAGAAATGTACTTTACTGGTTTTGCTGTTGATGGAGAATTAAATACATTAGCAGAGAGTTGCTAATGGATAAGTTGCTCACAGTGTCACCTCCCTTATAAATGAAAGGCTTTACAAGAAGAGGTGACAACAAAGAGGCTGATGCAATCTCAGAAGATATTGATGTGGTTTCGGTCCAGAAAATGTAAGGTACACCGTGCCATTACATATGATGCAACATTTGCCTTTTTTTAGGCAGGCTGAGCCACAATATACATGTACATACAGGTACATACCATGATCAAAGTCTTCTAAAGTTAAAACATCTAATGTAACCCCTTTGCTCACAATGTCATGGTAAATTTGCAGATAAGTGGATAACGCAGATAAAAACAAACACTTTGCAACTAAGTAAAAGTAAGTAAAACTCAGTGAAAATGTTGGCCTTCAGTCAGGGTGATATTTGGATCACATAGGATTCAGTTCCTGTTACTCTAAAACTGCTAGAAGTTTCTTAGTTAAAGTAAATTAAATATTAAATAAGCTAATGAAAGCTTTTGATTGTCACTAAGATCTAAACTGGCAGTGAAAATAATGAGCTGATGTCAATGAATTTCCTGATCAGGGAAGCATTGACAACTCCCTCCCTCTTTTGTTCCTCGGAAAAGGAGTGGATATGATGTCCACAGATGGTAAGTGAACTGTGCTTGGATATTGCTTATAAATTTCCGGTAAATGCCATGGCAATGACAAACTAAACTGTCATGGATAAGTTGATAAAGTACTGACGGCAGTTTTGCTGTAAGTTCAACATGAGGCCACATGCCATACTCACTGAGGTGTTTAAGTAGAACTAATTATAAGTCGGCAGCAAATCAGGGATGTCAAGGTTGAGGTGCAAAATGGACTCACAGGGCTAATAATGACTTTTTGTCGGTCAAAGTTAAAACAGTACAGATTGCATACAGTTTGAGATACAACATACTCAAATGTTTCAGCATATTGACCATGGTCAGCAGCACTTTACTGTGCTGTGGGTAATAGTTGTTGGTACATTGTGAGAGTTTATTATGCCCGTAAGACATACTGTTCTTAGGAACATTAAAAGAAAAGGAAGTAACTCGCCATTGTTCTGTAAAGCAGTGATTCTTGTAAGATATCTAAATGATCCTCAGTGTACATTTCCCCCAGGGAAACTGGAAACTTTGCATCCATTTTCTCCTTGAAGTCATATCTGTGGAGTTTTACGAGGAGAATAAGAAGAAGCTCTTAGAATGTAAGTTACATGCACATTGAAATCTGAAGTGAGTTAGTGACTTCTCTGGAAATTTTAATTGTTACCCTGTAATGTGTACTGAAGACAACTTCCTTGTGGAGATTACAATATATGGGCAGCTATGTGACTGCATGGTACTTGGAAAAGCTCACATCCTTTTTTATAGTGACCTAATTATGAACTCATCGACAGCTAGAACATGTTTTTTTACATTCATATGATAAAAAAGATAAACGTAGGCTGCACTCTAAAACCACAGATTTCAGTTTGTTTAATTTTAGCACCTTTCTTTCATTTTTGCCTGACAGCTGCCCTTTGTGGCAAGTAAAGGATGTTCTATTGTGATTCTTATCAGCTGCCTGAACTGAGTCTGCTTTACAGCTGGGCAGTGACAGACGGGAACTATAGAGCGCCTGTTTTCGAAGAATAAGTCAGGTGCCACGAGATATACGAGAAAACAAAAAATGAACAGGATGTCTGCTTCACTTGGGCCTCGTCCTCTCAATCAGAAGCAGTAGCTAACTCACTACAAAAATGCTGTTAGATGCCTAACAGAGCTGCTAACTAGTTTGACTATTACCAATATAATTTTTTTAAGTCATATATTTGTGTTTAGGTCAATTTGAATTAGTAAAATGAGGATGAGGCTGGTTCTTTACTGGGTGGTAGAATATACTGGAAGTAATTTTTTCTGTATGAAAAAAAGTTAAAAGTGTTTTGCAATTTTTTTTTCCCTGTCAGGATTCTTTAGCCACATAGGAGCCCGATCAATGGAGTTACTGTCAGCATTGTGCTTTTCTGCAAACCACTAATGTGGTGAGACAATAAGTTTCTTCCCCCCCCCCTCCCTGCCCGCCCCACCAAAACAAAAAAATTTCTGTGGTTAAGGTCCGGTAAGGTTTAGATGCAAAAACTACTTGGTTATGGTTATGAAAGACTGGCCTTTTTTTGGCTTTAAATTGCTGATTTTATTGTCGGAAACAGGGCTGTAAAATGTTCTACATCAACTTAACTAACCCGTTGAAAACTGTCAACCTCAATGTGGTCTCCAATGCTGCTGCTCGTTTTCTCACCTGGGTATCACACTGCCACCCTGCTAACATCCTTACAAGAAAAAAGCCCATATCAACCTACAGTTTATCTGAACATCCTCACTTTGACATGCATTGTTGAGACTGTTGCTATGTGTGAAAGGTCTACATTTATCACATCTGTATCTGTGATTAGCAGGAAAGTAAAGTTGCCACATTATAATCTGGAGACTTGGTTGCTTAAGGCGCGACTGGTAATGAGGTGAGAAAGGTTTTGCACCAGTTGCACCAGCTTTTGTTTTTCAAACTTGGCCTACTTTTAAAATTAAAAAGTTAATTGATGTTACACTAAATAACATCAGGTTGCACCATAAAGTTGTTCTTCTTGTAAAACCATTAGAAACTGCCAGGTTAAACTTTAGTTAGCTACATGACTCAGCTAATGAAGCTAAAGTTATCATGCTAGTATTTTGGTAATGGAATAAACCAACAAATCTGACTTGACACTTGAAATTGTGTTTGACAATAGTGTGAATTAAGAGGGTTGAAATAAGTGTAGGTGTAAAAATAGGTGTGATTGACATTTTAATTGAACCTGTTGGGCTGTTGTACTTCAGATGCTAACTTCTCCTGAATGAGAGGAAGAAAAAAGGACTTGCAGGTTTGGGAGGAAGCAAAACTACAATACAAGAAACAAGGACAACAGAGGCTGAAAAACCTTTTTTTTTTTACCTACTTCAACTTAAAAATATTCACCCTGTAAAACTGAATGACAATCCAGCCTGGACAGACAACCACAGCTCTTGAGAGAAGCTAACTGGGCTAACGCACAGAGAGACAGCTAGTCGGAAGGAATGAAAACCATGACCTGGATAAGTTTGTGAGGTATCAACAAACACACACATGCCACTTTAGAAAGGAAAGATTAATTTCACATTGGGCAATCAGGTTTCATTTACGTCAAATGTAGCACATAGGCAGAGGTGATAGCTTACAAGCTTGCTAGCCTTTAGAGTGAGGATTAATCACTCAGCTCAGGCTAGCATAGCAACAGAACAACATCTCAGTACCTCAAATTTTATAAGACTTACTGACTAAATAATAATAATAATAATTTCCACTCATTGTAAACTCACATAACAAACATGCATTTATTCAAATATACTTTTATATTACAAATCTCTCTAATATATTGCTTCCATCCAAAAAAATACTTTTTTGAGTCAGGGTTAGCTAACACAAGTCCTGTCACATAGCTGATTGTTGTTGTTTGTACAAAACTACAGATGTTTTCTAGCAACCAATTTATACATGAATTCTAATTATACAACCTGATTTGGGAAATTGCTTACAGAAACTAGCGAGTGGTATGAAGGTACGAGGGATTTTCTTTTTTAGTTTGTTTGCACATTCTATAATAAGATGATAGAAACTGTACAAACAACCCAAATAATAAATTAACAATCAGCTGTATGTATACGTCTATGTAAAATACATGTAGAATGTGGCTGTATGAATGATGTTGTTTATCAAAGAAAGGGGTGTAAATGGGGCTTTGTACATCTTGAGGAAGATTATACTACTTATTTCTCTGTAATGCTGTAATTTCTTCCGTCTGTCTTGTTTTTTTCTCTTTCCTTCATCAGAACAGAAAACAGGTATTTTGTATTTTTCTCTAACTATGGTTATTGCTTTGGTTGCTTTGGTTGCTTGCACAATAGGATATGTAGCTCGCAGCCTGACAGAAAAGAATTTCCTGTCACCACTGATGTTTGACTGAGCACATTAAAAGTCTGAGGTGTTTTTATTCTGGTCAGTGGTGTGTAGGTGTCTGCTGTGGGGTTATCCCCCACAGCAAAGTTCACAAGAGGAAATACTACAGAATGAGAGTTGCTGCACAGCAAAAAGAAAAAGAAAGTGGTTAACAGACAGAGAAATTGAGACTATCAGAGAATTACTGTAAAGAACAAACCTAGCTTACAGTAACTTTGCTATAGAGTTTGTCGATTGAAAGTGTGTCTCATTGCCATGGAGCGATAAAGATGAAATTAGAAGTATGTTACAGGGTTTCATGTTCAGGTTTGTCTGCTGTGCTCGTAAATGCATCACACTGTTGTGTTTTTGAGAAAAATGAAGAAAAAGATCCTGTTTTTAAAACAACCTTAAAAATATATAAGTTTTAATTCTTTTCATAGGATACTCTAATCTGTTAGGTTAACCTCAAACCAGTTTCTGGCATCGGAACATCAATTTTTTAAGTGTCTTAAGTGTTAAACAACTAAAACCCATGTTGCTCAACACTTGCAGCACTCCTTACTGTAATTACCACCAGACTCTAACCAGCATCTGTTGGTACACTAAGAGGTTTTTTTTTATACATATAAAAATCATGATGTAAGCAGTACTTTTTCTGAGTTTCATTTGAAATTGAATAGTTTCATTTCCTGTATTTCTAGGAAGAGCCTGAAAAGTGAATTGGTAAGGGGGAAGTGGCGTGGGAATTTCTAGAGTGTATGAGCAGCAAGATAAGTATGGAAAGCAGGGACCTGCAAAGGTATGTGCATTGTGTTTCTGTCTACAATATAAAGGTCACATAAGCATGTCATTGTAGCCTTTCATAAAAAAAAAAAAGAGTTTCCTCAGAATGTCCTCATGCGTGCATTTGTAGCTATGTTAAGTTGAGTTGTCGGTAATGACCTCTTATCAAATAACCAAAAACAGTAAATACAAAATAAGTTTGATACATTTCAATATAATTGTAAACCAGTTTTAAAGTTACAGCTGATGTGGGCTGCACTGATTGGGGTGACATGTGCTGGTGCAATAGTCTTTTGTCTAAGTGAGACCCTCAAGTTAAGTTTTTCAAGTGCATATTACACATGGGAGAAATTTCTTTCAGGGCGTCTTGCCTGTTAAGCAGGTAAACAGGTAAAGATGTGGTGCTACAGGTGTGTTGGAGCTGCAGGTGAGTAGCAGCGCAGTGGATGAAGATAGAGGCAGGGACTTTTTGTATATTTACAGAACTCTTAAAGGCCAGTTTACTCTAAGGCAAAATATAGAATTACAACCAAGCCATTGTAAATTATGAAGGGATTTTTTAATGGAAAAAACGTTTTCAAATGTAAATTTTTTTTGGAGGTTAATTTAATCCCCAAAGTGAAACTTTAACAATACCAGGTTCTCTAAACATAGCTTAACTAAAACCAGATGATGTTGTCCCATCATTTAATATATATTTTTGACAGCTATTTGTAACAGGACAGATACAATATGCCGTCCTACTGATTGGGTAAATGTTTTCATATGAGAAAATACTTACTTGTGATATTCTGAAAGGCATTAACTAAAATCATATTATGTCATTTCATTTGGAGCTCTTGTTGTTTTATGATGAGTATGGAGGATCAGCAGCAGCAGCGTTTCATTAAACACATCACTATGAAGACTGTATCATCATGGTCTTTATGAAATGCTGGAAACAATGCCTTGATTAATTTTTCAGTTGCTGTATTGATATCACGAAAACACTCACAAAACACAAGAAGTATAGAAAGAATATCTTTAATATGCTACATCATGTAAATATAAAAGTATCATCAAAATAGTATCTCGCATATAAATTCTTAACATTTCATAACCTGTTTCCAAAAATAAACTACAAATGTCATGTCAAAATGACAAGCAAATTGTTCAAATGGAAAAAAAAAACTACAAAATGATAAAAGAAGTATTGGCTCAGGGGTAAAGTTTTCAAGAGTAGGTCCTGTCTTTTCATTGCATTTTTTATTCCAGTGCTAAGCGACAAAAATATCAGCAACGTCAGAAACTTTTGCTCCTGTGTCGCTTGTTTTTGCTGTTCAGTGCTAAATATGAGGTACTGACATCTGAATTCATTTTTGGATGAAGCTTTACAGAAAATATTTGCATGTATGAAACATCTACATGCAGTTAAAACCTACACAGGGATCCGGTTAGTTACTTAACATTTAATCACAACATTAGCATGCTGCAGTAAAAACATTAAAAGCCATTTTATCTTGTACACATTTCATTGTGACACTGTGATCACAGTGAATCTGTAGTATTTTGTTCCTTTTGGTTATTTTCAACATAGTGTGTGTTTTATACTTGGAAAACTCAATAAGCTCTGAGAAACTGGTGTATAATGAAGAAAATGGTTAAATAATGCTTTTTTAAAAAACCTGTGTTTACTTTTTCTAAAGTTTGAATAAGTTAAAAATTAACCACAACCAGTGCTACACATTCAAGTTCTTTGATTGTTACTTAGGCAATTACTTATTGACACACAGGTTCAAGTTAGCTGATTTTTCCCTTTTTTTATCATAAATAAATAAAATAGTTGCAAACAGCTGCGGAGCAGGAAGTTGGTTTGTGCCCTGTTGTTTATATAAAAACTTGTAAAACTTGTACATATGCACAAAAAAGCTCAAACACACTGTCACACAAAGTAAAGCATATTGTTCCTGAGTCCATTTTGTGGTTTTTCCTAAAAGATCAAATCTCCTTGGAAATTTCAACACATGAAAAGAAAAAAAATACGCTAGCAGATAAAACAAAACTATGATACAACTAAATAAATATAGACAACGCAAATAAAAAAAGTAATAAGTTAAAGCACAAATAAGCAAACACTTCTCTACCTGAGTGAAAAGAGCTTTAAATACTTCACAGTTAAACAACGTCCTCCCTGCTTTCATTTTTTTAAACTGATGTTTGGAAGAAAGTACAATCACTGGAAACTCTCAGTCTTTGGAATGCTCTTCTTTTGGTGCTGCGCTCATTGGTTTATGGAGGTTTGTACTTCCTGTCATGTCCTTTAATGGACAAAACAGGGAGATTTTTTTTGGCGATGTGTTTCTTTTTTGTTGGAATGATGCATGTCCGTGTTATATTCCCCCCTTCTGTCAATTTGTTTTTACTGTCCTTCTGTCTTCACTGTTGTTCTTTTGTGAAGATGAACAACACTGGCTCTCTCGGGATAGACCAGTGGAGGGCTGTGGTGTGATGTGGGTATAGCTGACTGGATGATGGGCATTGATGGTGCATTAATAGCTGCCGTCAGAGCTTTCAGCAGTATGGTGGCTTCCTTCTTGTCCTCCTTCCCCTCACCTTCCAAGGTTCGAGCCAACCAGCGCTCAACGGCCTCTTCCACCTGCAGTGATGATGCCGTCTCTGTGAGTGTGTCGGCCTCTTGGCTGGCGTCAAACCGCTCCACCATCTCTTTCATGTGCACGTTGACAGGAGCGTTGGAGTTAGCTAAGCAGCAGCTGCGCTGGTGGATGCGAAGGGAGAAGCGGTGGAAGAAGGCCTGAGCGCAGAGCTGGCAGCGGTAGGGGCGGTCACGGCTGCTGTGGAGGCGGCGGTGCAGTTTCAGGTGGATGTATTGGGTAAACTTCGTGTTGCACTGCTTGCACTGGTAAGGTTTTTCCCCCGAGTGGAGACGAAGGTGTGTTTTCAAGTTACTGGTGCTGCTGAACCGTTTGTGACACACCTGGAACACATGAAAGGAAACATTGGGGATTCTGTGAGCAACATTCATATGACTGATTACTAAGACCTGAAGAAGAATGCAGTCTATGGACTGTGTTTAGGTTCAGTAAAGTATGATGTCATTAATACTACAGTTTCAGGTTTGACCATGTTTTTCCAGTTCTTTGTGGTACTTTCATGAAACAACAAGAGCTATTTTTCTTTCTTCGTAAAACCAGTCCCATCCTCACTCACACCCATAGAGTCACAATAGCAAACAAAGGCAGAAAGATGTTATTATATAATAAAGTGGGTAGTGGCTCAATGAAAATAAGACCAGGAAAGTATGTAAGTGTATTATGTAAATAAATATATAACATGTTTCTTAATATGCCTGTCACACACTCTGCTTTACGTCAATTCATGATCAAGGAAACAGATCTTGAAAACTTTGTATATAAACAAGAAAACAAACAGATGTAGGTCATGATTTTCAGCATACCTGACATTCATGGGGCTTCTCCCCGGTGTGGACCAGGTGATGTTTCTGAAGGTGGGCCAGCTGAGTAAAGCTCTTTTTACATAGGTTACACTGGAAAGGTCTCTCACCACTGTGCACTCGGAGATGGACCTACAGTTACACAGATTATATAAAATAAGTCATGAGCTCTACTTTCAAAACGATAGATGACAGGTAAAATTTTTTGGATTTAAAAATATAAAAGTACAATTACAAGACAGAGGGGTTTGAGCTCTTACCTTGAGGTTTGACAGCTGTCCAAAGGTCTTGTTGCAGATGTTACATTCATACTTAATCTTTCCATTCTGCTTCTTTAGTGGGTAGGGCAGGGATTTGTGGCCAGGGCCGTTGCGAGGTGCTGTGCTGGTTTTGGTCATAGCCAGGCTTAGATTCATGGCCTCCTCGCAACCAGAGGCTGACTGCTCAGGCGACTGATGCTGACTGCCGGGTTTGGGGAGAGGCGAGAGCTCTGGGGTGGCTGGGGCGCCTCGTGGTGGCGATACGTTTGGTGTTAGTTCTTTCAGACCCCCTTCTGGAGACGGAGGGTAGGAGAGGGACACTGGGAGTAGATTCGGTTGGCTGATGGGTGGATACGGGAGTCCGTCTGTGCCCAGATAACTGCTGTATCGGAGGGACCCTCTTGAAGGCAGCATCCCAGGGAATGGAGGAGAGTAGGAAGGGAGGAGGAGGCGAGGATAGTGTGAGCTGTAGGGAGGGAGGAGCTGGTATGGGGGCTGAAGGGGTCGGGACTGGGGGTAAAGGGGGTAAGATGAAACAAGCCCCTCCCTGTGACCATACAGGCCGTGGAGGTGAAGAGGAAGATTTCGGTGCGATGATGGAAGAGTGGAAAGGTGATCAGGTAAGTATGGGTGATTTAAGCCCAGGCCGTGCTCTCTGTGTTCGGGCTGAGGGGAAGGAATGATCCCCCTGTCTTCTGGATCTCTGTTGCTCTTCTCCTTCTCAACCTTTTTGCTGAAGTCCATGATCTGGTCGTCAGGTGTGTCAGGCGGAGTATCTCTCTCCAACATCTCCACATCTATCTTCTCCTCTCCATCCTCATCCCTCTCTTCTTTCACCTCCTCTTTTGGGCTTTCTTTGAGCCACATCTGCTGAGATAGGTGCCGTTTGGTGTGCTCCAGCTCTTGTTCCTCAGCAGAACTTGTGTATTCTGTGAGAAAGAAAATTAAGATATACTGAGTATAATCACAGAACTAAATGAGTGAAATAACAGGATCAAACTACGGAAAATAAGAAAAACACATTGTTTTAGTATAATCTTATTATGATATCTCTTTATTTTCTAAATTTAAGCTTAAATGCCTCCCACAAACACATTCACACATCAGCCCACGTAAGGCACTCCCTCTTATGGTAAATGATAGTAGTTTCAGTTTTGAATTCACACATAAATTATACGATGCAGGTTTCTGTTTGTCAGTAGCGGTAGTGATTTTGGTGTGGGAGGCTGGATTGGTGGTAAAGTGTGTGGGAGTCCATGTGTCATGTCATATATGAGCACTCGTATGGCGAGATTCTGAGTTTCACTTACGCAACCTTTTCTGGGTATCGCTGTTTTACCGTACTGGCCACAAGAACATTTGAAACATCGACTTTTTTTCTTCTCTCTCTACTTTTTTGAGAAAGTCTTCGCTTGCTTTGCGGATTAGCTACTGTTCGTGTCACTTTACTGCATTTGTCAACCCTATACCAGAGGTTTTTTGCACGTTTTGACTTTTTAATACCATTGATTCGAACTTTAAATCTCTATAGAGGATTCTACAAACCATACCACAAAGATTTACATATCTAAATTTAATCTAAACTACAGCTTCCTTTCACTTTTAACTGTAGCATGATTTTATCTTCAGGTTATGAAGATGTCTTGTCTATGTTTTGTCTGTGTTAGACTATTGTGTACTTGAAAGCACAATAGGATTCAAAGGATCTATTGGGTTTGTAAACTGAAATGTTGCCACCCAGAGGCATCACCTTATAGTGCCTGAGCTGCCAAACCAGATGGCCACCCTAAAATATCAGAAAGTCAAACCTGGAAAACAAACATTGAGCCAACCTGGACTTTTACAAAAAGGAAGGTGAAGGCTTTTAAAACCCTTAATTTGATAAAACAATGTAATGATACCGCCTTAGCATTAGTCAGATGAATAGCGACGGATCTGGTGTATCCAGTTGGCGTGAGTCATCAGACTTGCGGCAACAGAGAATCATTCAGGATGATGAGGGTATGACTTGCTATTCTACTTATAGCAGAAAACAGATGACTCACAAAGGTACTTTGACCAGCCATTATTCCCCTTACAATACTCCGCTCACCTTAAAAAATCCTGCGTCATTTACCAGATCTCATGGACTTCTGAGATTTGTTTGGTCTTTGTGTGAGTGTGTGCGTATTCTCTGTGATCTTACATAAATCTCTGACTATCTACTGTAACCCAGACAGGAACAAATAGCGTAAAAACCAGACATCTTTACTGTTGATAGAAGACAAGTTCAGGTCTTCTTCAAAAGAAGGGAATACTGTGTCTTTTTTCATTTAAAGTGAAAGAATTTTGCTGATAAGAGCATTCTTTTCACGCAGATGTCTTAGTCACAGCAGATCTAAAACTGTAATTTAATCTGATATCATAAATCTAAAATCCTTGAGGGTCATTGTGCTGCTTCCTTATCAAGACAGTTGACAGATAGCTTTCTCAGGATGATTAAAGCAAGATAATGGACGAAAGTTCATCAAGTTCAGTGAACCTGATGGTTGTTTTGGTTGTAAGTGCACAGCAAATCATGTTTGCAAGTTAATCACAAAACGCAGCCAAGATATTTAAACAACATCCATCACATAAAAATCACTTATTAAGTTTGCATTTAAGTTTTGTTCCCTGTTTCCTCAAGATATTTTTTAGTCTATTTATTAAATAAAACTAGAAAATCTGCTGCTGCACTCACTCTGTTTGATGTCAGCCTGCTGACTGCAGAGCCGCTGGGCAAACTCCTGGCTGTACCACACCAGCAGCTCCTGATTGGGCTCCACTGGTCGGATGGTGTAGAAGTAGATGTCTCGGCCATTCTGACACGCCACCAGGTTCTGTTCGGCCAGAGAGCGAGCCGGGTTGACGTAACGCATCCAGTTGCTCCTTTGGACGTCATAGCCATCAATGAAGTTTTGAAGCTGCCCGCCACTGTAAATCTGCAGGACAAGAGGGAGAGAAAAGATGGGATTTAAACATAAACACAGAAACTCAAAGCTAGTTATTAGGGTGCTAAATAATGAATAGTAGTTACATAATAAATTTTAATTGTTAAATAAAGTAACTTATTAAATTAATTGATAGAGTTCAACCACAGCGACTGCTGGCCACAAGATATTGCTGCATATGATGTTCAATATCTTGAAATTTCAAATAAAATTCATCATGAAGTTGCTCAAAATGCTGATTAAAATCCACATATTATCATCAAAGTAATTTCAGATTAAAATGTAAAAAAATTGATCAGGGATATAAAGTGAAAAGTCTGAATAATCACCTCTGCCATGTACAGTTAAATATCCTTTATCCTCTTCAGTTATCAGTTACAGTGTTTTTCGCTCACAGCTCTTCTGCCCTGAGTGTTTCTCTTCTGTGTGTGTGTTTACGCTGTGTGCCGTCACTGTATATCTGAGTGCTAAGCATGGGGGCGTGGCCTCACACCCTCCCTCTTTCCCTTTTCTTCTCGTTTCTTTTTCTCTCTCTCTCTCCTTCTCACGTCTTGATATTTATTAGGGTTTATGTCTCTTGTCATTAAGCTTAATCATACTACATCTGCTGGTGAACTTAACTGTGAAGACTTTTTGCAAGATAAAACACGTATGCAGCTGCCTCAGGAAAACAAAACCAAATGAAAGGGAAATGCTGACTGGATTCCTGCCTGACAGGTTGCTGGCCATCAGCCAAACCACACGCACTCAGACATGCTTTTGGCAGCACGTCCACTCCCGTCCTCCACCTGTGTCACGAGTTCGAAAGGATGATTACTAACAAAAGCGTCAGACTTTCACTATTGCACCAGGGCAGGAACACCCCTCACACAGGCTTACAGGAAATAGGGCCGGAAGTAAAATAGCTTCAAACAAACAAAAAAAAATTTTCCTTTTGGGAATTGACTCCACAGAATAGAAAAAATTTCCTAAGTGACATAAGCAACGTTTGGATGAGAGAGAAAGGAAACATGGGACTTGAAGAATAAAGGGGGAGGAAACAGAGGAATTGTCTTTGTTTGTGGGTGTGTGTGTGTGTGTGTGTGTGTGTGTGTGTGTGTGTGTGTGTGTGTATTGAACAATAGTCCCTTCCGCTGTGTATGTGACATATGTTGCATACTAGCTGAGTGCCAGTAAGACTATGATGACTGCGTGAGCTCAGAACTTCCTCTAAAATTTTTGACCAAAACCCCTGTGAAGCTACTGCAATCTGTGTGAAAGCATTGGACTTGATGTGAAACTTCTGTATCTGAGCAACCAAAGTCTTTTTTTTTGTTTCATTTTTTTTTTTTTTTACAAATAATAGAGGAAGAAAAGTTGTCCTTAGTTGCTCTTCAGCCATTCACACGGTCATATTCTTACATCCAGATTTGTGACTTTCCTGTGTTTAACCACACTGACGTTGATTATCGTACTGATGCCTTTATGTGACGATGCACAGATTATGAGTATGTATTGTAAATTCCTGTGAGTATAGGAAAGCTTTGTTGTGTTTTGCTTACCCTCCAGAAGTATTTCCTGTTGGCCTGCTTGGGAACGTTGTCTTTGGTGTAGATGTCTCCTTGCAGGGGGCCGAAGCGAGTCCCCTGAGGAATGTATTCTTTGCTGAAAACCCCCGTCACCTGAAACACACACCAAATATCATTAAAGTTTAAAGTCAAAGTCTTTTATGTGGAAATTTTCTCTGCAACTCAGCACTCAGCTTTTATAGAGAACATAAATAGTCATCTCTCGAGGCACAAGAGCACATAAAAGTTAGTTTTTCAGGCGCTCATTAAGGTCAACAGCTTGCTTATTTTAAATCTATGCATGTTGTACAATGTAGGAGTCTCTGTGTTTGTCCACTGTTTATATTCATCAGGTTGTAGTCTTGGCAGCTTTGTCTTGTTGACCCAGACAGCTCTAGTGCAGCATTAAAACCCACAAGGTGACACACTTTTGACACTAATGAGTTAAACGAATGAAGGGAATTACACTTTCTCTGACCTGGTCCACTGATCTCTGACCTGCTGTCCACGTAAACACCACAGAGAGAGAGGAGGCGGTGTCACCTGTTGTTCGTCATGGGAACTATTAAAACGCTGCACTCTGATCTCTCATTTACCAAGTTTTTAAAAATTTACACAGGAAAATACTTAACTTTTTGTTTCATTTTGAGACTTTTTGATAAAACAATGCTTGCCTCAGAGCCTTAAATGTTATCACTGTCTAATTGGAGAGGAGTCATGCTTTTGTCAATAAACTTGCTCCTGCAATAGTTTTGAAGCTTGTCTAGACATATGTTTTGATTTGCAAAAGGAAATTTTTTGTTCTCACATGACCAAGTACCTTTTTTTGCCAAGAGGTGCACAGTAATGTTTGTGGTAGAAACAAAACCCGTCCTGTTCCGCACGTATTGAGTCATTCATTTTCCTTTCAAAGGTTGTGTTTCTTTTTTTTATAGTGGGTGGGATAAGAACAATAAATCTGAAGTGAGGATGGACAAGATACGTCAGAGTCCTCTTTGTTGTGCGGAGCAGCTTTATGATTTACATGTTCATAGAAAGTGCACAGGCTTGGGGTCAACCCTCAATACATGCCCAAGCGTATAGCACACTCACACACACACACGCGCCATCAGGCAGCAGCATCTGTGACACACTGCCTCAGTGTCTTTAGGAGCTTTGTGTTCAATCCTTAAATACCCCCCACCCAACCCCCCCATACATAAACACACACTCTTCCTTCCTGCCATTAAGGAATTACAATATAAACTGACCCCCAAAAAGACTCTCATGGCCTCTTTGGTAAATGTCCAACCTCAGCAAAACAAAAAATGCTAAACTCTAGAAATTTCTGTGATAATTTAACATAGTTTGCATGGTGGAGTCGGCATGTGTACATTATGTAAAAAGCAGTTAATTAGAAGAACAACAGGTCATTGAGGGCAACAGGAGTGTGTGTGGGTGTGTGTGGGTGTGTGGGTGCGTCAAGCAGCCGTCGAGGTGATTCTTGGATGCGATGAACTAGACTGACAGCAACATTGTGCTTCGCTGGCGTTGCGTGACTAACGAATCGCTGTGGTCGCTGCTGCCGCTTAACCGCTCAGATCAGCCAGGTTGAGAGAAAAAGAGGGGAGGCAGGGAGGGAAGGAGGGAGGGAGGTCATCGGGGGTGTTGAAGAACGTAAGAAAAGGAGCATGGGCGTTCTTAAGTGAACCCACGCTATCACTCCTGAACGGCTTCCTTCCCTCCTCCTCCTCCTCACCACAATCTCTTGTCTTTTCTCAACCATCTCAAAATAGTTCGTGTGCCCGCCAGGTTGAAGCCTGATGCCTGGCTGGCGGCCCGCTGCCTGTCCCCAACGAAAGTTAATCATCTGGTTTTAACCTAAATCCCCCCCTCCCACCCCTCCCACAACCTCAACACACCCTCCTCTCCACGGCTTCTCCCTCCCCATCCACCCCCCCCCCCCCGCGTTGCATCTCTCTCAGCTCACTGGCACCCGTTGCTAACGCCCCATCTGCCACGTGCCCCCTCCACCCTTCTTCACCTATCCTGGCACACTTTGGAATAAAAAAAGAATAGGAGGAACAGGAAGTTCAGAAAAAAATGTGTAATAACATTGTGAGGAATAGGAAGGAAAGTTAGTCCAACAATCCTCCCTGTATCTAAATATAAAACTGAACAAATGTGCTGATGTGTTTGAGTTAACTGAAGTAGATTTCACTGATAAGAAGATAAGTGAATTGACTCATTTTCTGACTGTTTTTATCCCGACTCTTAAGATTTGACTCAACCATCAGAATGAAACAAGTGTATCACACACTCACCTGTGTGAAAAATCCCTTCCCTCTGAGCCTTCCCGATAACCGTGTGCCCTTTGCCTCGCACTTACGATGACACATAGTAGGCGCACCTTCCCACAAACTCACAATAGGAGACGCTGTGTTTTGTGATCATCACAGGAAATAAATTTCCCAGCTTTTTTTCCCAATCAAGGAGAAAAAGTCACGTGACACTATGTTGGGAAGAGAAACCACTCAATGTTCAAAGGTCAGTTCAGCTGAAGCAAATTACTGGCAAGCATGTGCGTCCATGTGTACGTGTACGTGTGTGTGTACTTTTTTTTTAATGTGTTTCGGACATGTGATCACATAAGCGCACACATACATGACCAATACTCATCTGCCAGTAAGTGTTTGGTCTGTTATTAGAAAATAATAACATTAAAATGGTAGTTTTTCATTTTCATGATCAGCCAGCTGGCAACATTGCATGTGAGCAGACAAAATCAAGTTTGTGCTGCATCAAGTTAGACCATTTTTTGGCTGGTAAACAAGGGTTGGGGATTTGACATTAGCACTCGAAGAGATTTTATCACCTCAGTTTGCATGCTTTTCACTTCCCGCAGCAGTTAATACCGCATAGTGAGAAGGAAGAGATGAGAGTGTGAGAGGCAGAGAAGAGGAACGATGGCAGAAAGTGTCGCCTGGGTCAATACAGAAAGAGGAAGAAGACAGCAGAGCCGACCGCAAGCACCAGAGTGTTGAGTGTAAAAAGCAACTATGAAAGACGTGTGACATGTGTCTTTCTGTTCCTGTAGAGATGCTGCCGCCGCTCTCTTCAGTCACACCAACAAATACACTTTTTAAAACCTCGCTCAGAGACACGATTGCTGTGCTTTCCAGTTGGTAACATGCCCGGGCACATGTCTGATCTGACTGCACTGCAAGCCAAGCAGTCAGCTGGCTCAAACAGCCCACGGATATTATTGTGATTTCTCTTCCTGACTCACCTGAGTGTGGGAGGACGTGTGAGGTAATGAGGACAGGCATGGTTGTAAAGAGGTGGAAATAAAAAAAAGAGAGGCTGGAAGTGTTGTTGCAATTTGATCACCTGGTGTGAGCCAAGTTGATCTGTGTGTGTGTGTGTTTTTATGCATCCTCAGTGTCGATGTGCATTGATACTTGTGTAAGACAGAAGTGTGAAGAAGCAGGACGACGGCTGCGACATCAGCACGACATTATAGATGTTAAGGTGACCAGAAGACATGAAAAGGCCTCTGACCTCAAGCTGCCAATGACCTCATGTCCACTGTCCCATTTAATCACACACACACACACACACACACACACATACACATACACATGCGCGCTGTACACTATGTGCAAAGAACTCATTAGTCAGCAGATCTATTGTTTCAAGTAACCCAATACAGATGGCCCAACAGAATGTTATGTAACACGGAATTAATATTTTGAAATATAAACACTAAAGCTTTAATCGGACAAAACCGACTATTCATAAAACAGCGTTCAGGGAGTGCAACTAGCTTAAAGTTGGGTTAAAGTTATTCAGAAGATAAATTACACATCACTGAGCTGTTTGGTTGCGAGTGAAAAGAGTTGACTTTGTGTTTGTATCACATTCAAAGAGAAGTTTGAAAAGTAAGGCGAAGGTCACTGTATCTCAACGGGTAAACAACCAGAAGGAATCGCAGTGCTCTTACCTCATTGTCTGTGCCGTATTCGAAGGTGAGGTTGCGTGGGATGGAGGTCATGGCTTTGGGGAGGCTGAAGCTGGGGTCCGACACCTGGTCTGGCACAATGTAGGTGCAGTTGAGGGCAAAGTCCATCTCCCTCCACCCGCTCATATCTCCTTGTGTGCTATCCAGCTTCATCTTGACAATATAGAATATACTGTAGGTGACGGATTGAGATCTCAAGATCTTTAGTTTGGTTTTGGTTTTATTTGGTTTCGGTTGCTTTGGTTTAGAAGAACTTTGGCTTGGTTTGATTGGTCCCTTGTCTTAGGTACGCTGGTTAAAGCTCAAGATCTGAAAAAGGGAAGAAGGAGAAAGAGACATTTTATAAGAGCTTGCATTAACTTATAGGTAAAGTAAATGTTTGGATAGACAGACATCATCCTGGAGCCTGTTTATGTGACCCAAAGCAAACTGGCAGTATGACAAACAGTGTATTTATATCAAAATAAAACATTACTACAACAGGTTTACCTAACGTTTTATACATGTTATCTCCACATTGAACATAAATCTAAAATAGAAATTCTCATTTTCAGTAACTACACTTTTTTAAAGACTCATTATTCTCAATGAGGTCAATTTAAAAAATACTGTCTGGCAGTCATTCATGGCTCAAGCAGCTGATTCCATTCATGAAGATCCAAAGTTCATTGACTCTGTTCTTGGCCGACATCCCAGCGCTCGTCATTGAGTTAAACCAGCCAATTTCCTATGAGACTAATAGGTCAGCCTGTCCTTCTCTGCTCAATCTGTGTCCATTTTTTTTTATCTATTTAATCTATTCTTGCAAGCATAAATGGGAAAAAGAAAATTACTTACTTTCACACATTCATTCAGCTGTAGGATCCTCATTTCTTTGGCTATGTCATCCCTTGGTTTGTTTTGTTTTTATCTTCTCCTCTTTCTTCTTTGCTCTCTCTTCTCGTTTTCCAATGTTTCTTCAGGGGTTTCTCTTAGGTAGATCCTTTAGGTATCCGCTCTCGCTGTGTCCACTCTGCCACTGTCACCAGAAACTCATGAGCCTGGATTGCGCCAAGCATTTTTAGCTCAACGCCCCGGCCAATCACGGGCCGCCACTGGTCACATGACTGAGCCGTCTGACACACAACTGTTGGTTTTGGACAACAACATCAGTGACGTTGTACATTTGGCCAGCAAGTGGCTGTTGTGATGAATGCTTACGCGCACACACACACACACGTCCATGCGCACACAAAGAAGACATGTTAATGAATGAATAAAAGAAGAGCAGATGGCTGGCCTGTTGCCACTGAAAAACACACTCATAGACTTTTGCTTGATTTGGCACTTAATGAGCAATCTGCTGCCACTGTATCTCCTTGACCTACATCTCACTATAGAGCATCTTTAACTAAGACCCCTAAGACCTCTGCCACACACACACACACACACACAAATACACAAATGCCGCTGAATAAATCCTGCTATACGAGCACATGAGCACTGTGTTTGTGCAATATTTTAATTTTAATTCAGAAAAAAGTAAAAATGTAGAAACAAACGGATAATTTACTCTATTTTTTTCTCTTTCTCACACACAGTTTCACGACCTGCTGATCGCTGCACTCTGCTTATTCACAGGTACAGATGTAGGGCAGGTCATCCAGGAAAGCAGGATATAGACTTAGACACCTGTCTGGTGAGCATCCCTTTACTTTCAGACGCTCACACTCACACACACACACACACACAAACACACAGACACACAAAACCACACACACTTAAACAGTCTATGTAGAGCTCTGGGTCACCTCACCTGGTGGTCTGTGTAAAGATAGCAAGAACA
Source organism: Acanthurus leucopareius (assembly GCA_029814765.1). Lineage (NCBI taxonomy): Eukaryota > Metazoa > Chordata > Actinopteri > Acanthuriformes > Acanthuridae > Acanthurus > Acanthurus leucopareius. The sequence continues at coordinate 5,316,361 of JAQMCX010000018.1, read as the reverse complement.
GGAGAGAGCGGCTAAAACAACATATGTAGGGTTAAAAATAGAGGATGTGACTCTTCTGTGTGTAGAGATCCAGCCTGTGCAAAAACAGCATGTGAAATTTGTGTTTTAATGTATAAAACACCCTAAAAACAGATGTGCATATGCATGAATTTGTCAAATTTATCACATATGAGATGAATGTCTTCGTCCTTGAATAATTTTGTGAAGTTTACTACTTACTAGTTCACTACTTTTGTGAAGTTTAAAGGTTTTTCAGTCTTATATTTCACAGCGGAGACATCTGGGATGGGGATTTTATCAGTGGTCACAAACACAACTCTGAGGAAAATGACCAATTTCTCCATTTAGATTTTGTAGCAGTAATTCACAGTTTGAACCAGATTTATTATATATGAAATTGCAAAAATTACTGAGGACTCAATTCTTACATTGCTTGTTTCTTAAAATATGTACTTCTGTTCATGTCATATACTATAAAAGCCTCCCGAAAAGATTGAGACACAATATAAGTCAAACAGAGTTTAATTTACAGTATTCAAATAGTAAATATATGCTTACATTCATGAAATAAGTCTACTGCCAAAATTAATATTTACTGCCAAAAATGTCAAAGACGTATCTATATTTTAAAAATCATAACTATATGTGTATTCATCATTTATTTGTCCTCGTCCTCTTCCTTTCTTTCCTTACTTGGCTGGTGAAATAGTAAAATTGGCTGCCATATGGCAAGACTACTATTCCAAGAGTGGAGCTTTACTCTGCAGTGTGTTGTGGGGGTTAATGGTGGTGGTAAGGGTGTGTGTGTGTGTGTGTGTTAGTGTGTGTGTTGGTGAGGAGGGAGGGGAGGTGAGGATTTGGGCTCTTTCACTGCCCTGCGCCTGGCTGGGCTAATTTCTCTAATTTGCAGACAGTCTGGGCTCAGGCTCAGGGCTCAGAGGCTAAAGACTCGGCACTCCAGGATAGCAGGCTAGCCGACTCATCTCACTCCTGGACATGCATCACATCCGGGACACCAGATAGTCCCAGACACACTTTTTCTAGGGGTGGAAACCTCTCTTGCGGGGCAAAGGGAGCTAACACCAAGAGAGAGAGAGAGAGAGGGAGGGAGGGAGATAACGGCACTAGACGAGACGAAAAGGATAAGTGGAGAGACCTGAGGTCAGCTGTATTAACACTGTCTGAGACAGAAAATCAGACAAAGTGATGTTACCTGAAATGTGAAAACACTAAAGTAATGAGCCCAAGGTGTTTTGTAATAGTCTGGTCTAAATGCACACCTGCTGTCATGCAATAGTCGATGGCTGCACAGCTCACTAACAGCACAGGGAAAGCTGCCACCTGCTCGACCAAATGTTGATTTTTCAAGTGAGTTGAACTTACTGTTGCTAAAAAAGATATAAAGTGACAGTAGGGAATGTTTGGAAACGGCTGTGCAGGTTTACTCAAGTAGAAACTGCAGTACAACATTAGATAGGCATAAGAAGTAGGACACTAAAGGCTGATTAGGTCATGCAGCAAGTCCAAATTAAAACCTAGTGTGACTACTGCTAATGCACTTCGCATGTGCATTCTATTAAAAGAAACTGAAGTCATCAGGCGGTAACATTTCTAAAATAAACAGTATCCTTTTTTAATTGATTTCCACCTTTAGCGAAAAACCAAAAACAACCTTGCATTTCATTTATCATGCTTTGCCTCTGTGTGATTGCAAACCCACAAAATAATCTCTAGAGTCCAATAAACATGCATGCACAACAATTATATACAGTGTGAAAGCACTGAATTAATGACAAAGTACAACAAAGAACTAATGGTCATTACAGGATGCAGTGCATGTGTCTCTCAGTGCTACCAGAACACAAATAAGGCAATTAGGAGTATAAAGTAAATAATCCTATTGTTTACCCATCAGTAACCACTGATTCCTCCGACTTGCACCACCCTTTAACATATGCACCCCAACTACAGGGCAACAACCCATGAAAAAATGCTGCACAACTGTGCATTTGCTCAGTTTAATTCAAGTTTGATGGTGTAGTTTTGGACACAATTTTAAACAATGAATCAAGTGAAAGAGAATTTATAAAACCTAGTATATATTATCAAATTATAGAGTTATTGTAGTTATTATGGTATTATTCCTCATATAACCCTGGGTATTTGAATGATAATACCATATGTGGTCTTGTTAACAGCAAGTTATTGTTTATTAAACAGAACAAACTCACAGATTCTGCATTGAAATAAGGCATGAAGAGAAAAGATTAA
>JAQMCX010000018.1:5296230-5313990 GCA_029814765.1 Acanthurus leucopareius | reverse complement strand
GGACACAATTTTAAACAATGAATCAAGTGAAAGAGAATTTATAAAACCTAGTATATATTATAAAATTATAGAGTTATTGTAGTTATTATGGTATTATTCCTCATATAACTCTGGGTATTTGGGTGATAGTACCATATGTGGTCTTGTTAACAGCAAGTTATTGTTTATTAAACAGAACAAACTCACAGATTCTGCATTGAAATAGGGCATGAAGAGAAAAGATTAACACACATGCCAACCTTGCTGTCACTTAAACACCACAAAGGCATATGACTGTTTTTTTTTGTTTTGTTTTGTTTTTTTTACCACAGTGAAATAAGACGACTCTCAAACATGCCGACGTAGACTCATCGATTAATGTTTATTAGTTTCTTTCCACATGAGCTGCTCTTTTCACCAGCATAAACTGAATCCACTGCATAGCACTTCTGTAAAAAGCTGGCCTGGTGTTCATGTCATTTCCTTCTTTTGAAACCGTAGTAAAGAACACAAGGAGCAAATGCCAGGAATTGAGTTTTCATTTAAACAATATTTTGACTCGTGTGCCAAATTATTTAGAGCATGAAAGGCTAAATTTCCTTCTCAGTTACCGTATGACCTGTTTCTGACAAGAAACGCTTCAGTTAAAAGGACGGAGTCCCTCAGTTTTTTAATCCATCAAATTGACAAACTGTCTTCTGTGACTGAACAAAAAAAAAACTGTCAGTGATGAAAAATACTTGGTTGACAAGACTTATAACAGGGTGTGAAACAACATAACATAACAACATGTGCATGAAATGGTTGTTTTTTTTGTGCAAGTCAGCACATCTTCAAAATGAAGCATTCGTGTCAGTTATAAAGATTTAATTTCAGCTCTGATACAGAAAAAAGTCCTTCCTTGACTGCACACTCAACTTCCAATAATTCAAAATATCTATATATAAGTAATATAAAAATAAATAGAAATAGAAATAATAAAATACTGTGACTGTTTCATAAACACCTGATTTTCTTGACAGTCTTTTCACAACCAAAGTACCTTACTTGCCTAAATCTAACAATAGATGGAAGTTAAAACCTGGACTTTCATTTGAGAGTCCTGCTTGTTGTACATCCAGTTCTTATTTGGCTCCTGCCACTTCCTTCCACCAAGTTTCATTGAAATCTGAGGGGTAGGTTTTCCTTCATTCTTCTGAAAAACAAACAAACAAACCAAGCCAAAAACAGAACCTTGTTTTCCTAGTTAAGCAAAGGTAAAATACATCCACTTAGTTCTGCACAAAAAATACATACGGTGTATATTAAACAAAAAAACAACAACGTAGTTGTGTCTTTTTTCTCATTTCATTCTTTAATCACACTCCTGCATCTCTTTGATCTGAATTTGTGGAGCTTCAAGACATGGAGATGCTGAATGAAAATAAACAGAAGTTGCTAGGAACTGTCTGCTGTGTCGCATACAGTTCTGTTAAGATGATTTGTGATCTTTTCTGATCTTTGGCAACTGTTTTTCTTTCAGCGATAATGAAAGTGATAACATGCCAGTCACGGTCGACATATGACAGCTCATGTTTGTTGTTTTTTTTTTTACGTTCCTTGGCCATGAGTCAGAACCTGCGCACACTGTCCCTGTGTTAAGGCAACACCAGACACTCCCAAAAAACTATATGAAACTTAGGGATTGGCGATGACAGTGTTTACATCAGTTGCTCTCATCAGTCTTTGTGGGTGCTCCCGATCCTCCCCTCCCTTTTGTGTTTTTCCAGTTCTGCTGTTGTAAACACTATAAAGAGCTGAGCGGCAGATCCTTCGAAACAAAAAGAGGATTATTTGGCGGTTAATGCATTGTTACTGTGGTGCTGTGATGTTGTCCCTAGCAACAACAACATCCATGCTACCAGGAAGTAGGTAACCTATGGGATGTGACCAGAGAAACATCACTTTTTGTTGTTTATTGAGTCCGGTCAGCTTAGTTTTCCCCCCTTAGATCCCTTTAACCAGGAGGATTATCCCTACTGGTTGAACCTTAAATATGTGAGATTACATTATTGCATTTCATCTCTAACATGCAAAGGCAATTGTTTTCCTGGAAGCATCTTTGTTTTGAGAGGCTTTTTTCCTTAATGGGTAAAAGTCTTTAGTGGTCTAAAGTCACTGTGTTGGAAGTCCTGCAGACAGTTTGTCCCTGAGTTGCTTAATATTTTTAGAAATCAGCTTTTCATCATGCCTCTGTAACCTCTATTTGACAAGCAGAGGCGGGAGATTTGGATCTATTGTTTGTTTGCCATCAGACAGACAAGATGCACCTTTCTGGACTGTTGAACGTTAGATAAAATTCGTTTCATTTCCAGTTTATACACCGATTGTACACAGTGGTTTGACTCTGCAAACATGCGTCTTTGTCCAGGTAATCAAGAACTTGTCGGACCTGTTAAATTGCTTTGGGTGAGATTGTTACTTCACTGGAAAGAGGCCTTTGTGCTGCAAAGGCAGTCAAATGAAAGATAAGAACTGCTTTAAAGCTTATGGGAGCAATCATGTTTCCATACGGAGAGAAAAATCCCATGTGGTATCTATAGGTCGAGGGGGTCAACATATGTAAATCAGGTATGATTTAAAACACAAAAGCGTACATTTAATCTTGACGTATAATCTTTGTCAATCCATAACAGGAGACGACTCCAGTGTCCTAGAATGTGTCGTCAAATGTTTGTTACCACAGGAGCTTAAAAAAACAAACAAACAAACAACTTAAATCCTCCTTTTATCTCCATCTGTCTGAATTCTGGTGTAATGTCATTGATATGATTTCCTTCCACCACTCTCTCTGTCTTCTGTTCATTTTTTTTGTTTTGTTTTGTTTGTTTGTTTGTTTGCTGTCAGTCTTTGTTAAATTCCACGGAGCTACGTTGAATTCCGAGGAAACACTTTTAAAGGAGTGTTGTTATGATTTGGTAATGACAGTCATTCCCTGCGGGTACTGCAGTGTGTGAATTGCATCCAAGAAAGCTTGACAGATGTAGAAATAGGACAGAAATGTGTTAATTTTCAATTCAATTGAGTTAACACATTAACAATACAACTGATTAAAGTGGATTAATGTGGAAAAGCCAACATTGCATTAAAATTGATTAATTTTCCAAGCAAAACCAAAGCAAATAAAGACAAGATATACAAAGCACAAGTAAAAAAACACAAACAGGTTTGCCATCTTAGAAGCTTTAACACTAAAAATGTTATTCATTTTCTTACAAACCCTGTGGCACAGTGAGAAAGAGGTGCAAGGTGCAAATTTAAGTCCAAACATAACTTTTAACAGCTGACAACTGTTGCAAAACGAGCAGATTTATTAAGAGCAGTCATCAACTGTGTCGGAGTCTTTTGGCCTTATTGCAAAAGAGGTTATCAATGACTCACAGTTGCCTTGACAACTGACGGTGCAGAATTATAATGTATTTACTGTAACTGCGCATGACACACACACACACACATCTCAACCACAACACAAGTACATTAAAATAAAAAGACTAAATAGAGTCACAAACTCATTTTAAATCAAAATCAGATTTAAATGTGGAGTCATGTGTCTTCAAGTTATCTTTTTTTTATCTGAACTTTTTGAGATTTTTAAGCTTTTTGCATGTCTGTCTGTCCTCTTTGAAATTGTAAGCTTTCATGAAGTGAGAGCTCACACTTTTTTTTTTCTTTTTTAAACCAGCGTCTGCAGTAATGAGCCAGAGTTTCTCAGAGGTTGACTGTGACAGACGAAAATAACCCATCTTGTTTTCACACCTCCTCTGGGTTGCAGAAGAGGAAGGAAGGAGACAGACGAGCCAGAGGCTTCAACGAACAACATCCTTATCTGCAACATCATCATTGGTCTGTTTATCATGTATACCTTCACTTAAGACCATATTAGGGCTGCCATGGGGGGCTTACAGCAGTGCTAATTTAATCTGAGGTAGGCAGATGTTTGAAAAATGATGTGCCATTTATTTATACACCCACTTTTTTCACATAGTCATTGGCCTCTGGTTTACCAAACCTTAATCAACTTTTTAGTTTCCTATTCGGCTTTGTTGGCTGTATGCAATCAACGCTTCACATTCAGCTTAGTCGTGTTCCTTGATGACCCGATAAAACAATGAGTGAAACACATTTTTCATGCATATATTGATCAAAACAAGCTTGATCAGATACGCATATGGGCCTAGTGTTCAATTCAAGTCACTCCCACAAACATCTGCAGTTTCTTTTTGCTCAGTTTGTCATCGCGCTCTCACCTGCAACTCTTGTCCTGCAGTATGAACTCTGTGGGATATTCCCCTCCTCTCTTTTAAAACTCACACTTTACGAGAGACACTTTCAGTCAAAAAGGTGTTATCAAAGCATGTATGTGAGATGGATCAGTAAGCGGATGCTGTGATTCTCTCAGTTTAGACACGTGAATGTTTGCACTCACAGTACATCAGCAAGTGAAAAAAGGAGCAGAACATATTGTTCATGGATGGTGCGGCTCTGCAGCAACTGATGTTTATCGCATATCGCTTGTAACTGTTATTTCTCTGAAAACAAATTTACCAGCAAGATGCTACTTCACTGCACATGACTTGGTTGTACTGTACTTTTCTTTTCAGACTAGTTTAAAATTTCAGGTCATTTTCCTTAAAAAATGTGTCTTAAGTTACACACAAAAAATATTACAACATATTTTTACAGTAAAAAACAAATCATGCTCAGAGACCAACCTCTTAAAAACGTGATTTTCAGGGAGCACAGAGAAATATTCCACTTTCACCGGATGAATGTGAAAACAGCCTTAAATTGTTAAACTCCGCACATAGATCATTGTAAAATGACAGTGAAGCTCAAACATTCAATTGTAGGAAAAATAAGCAAAGACATTTTAAAGTCTGAAGCTGAAAACGAAACATGCTAAAACAAAAAATACAATTTTCTTTTTAACTTCAGAAAAGGATTAAGTAGGAAATGGAACATATGTTTTCTGCAAGACAAGCATAAAACAAGCCTCTGCTTCTCATTTATTAGCTAATGCATTGGCTAATTTGTCATTTATGATGCTTCCATAATCTGTCTATGCCACTCAATTATCAGAAGGTGCTTATCTCAATCCCCTCTTCACTGAACTAATGAGCCTGTTTTAGCCTAAAACCTCAACTATGACTAACTCTTGCCATCTTGTACAACACATGCAATTCATGCATGACTGAGAGGCACACCGGGGGCGAGGCAGCTTTGGAGTGTACAGGAAGACTTGAAAGAAGGTGGGATTGAAGGATACAGATAAAAAAAGGGGGGTGATGTAAGGGTGCAGTAATGCCTACATGCTGTTGGCTTGTGGTCAACAGGTGGGCACGTGCCCCCCCACTCCACAATCTCACAGTCCACCAGCTAAAGAGAAGGACTTTAGCCAAGATCTGTCTGGCAGACAGGGAGAGGGGGATTTTCCGGACTCAAATCCGGCAGATCAATAAAAATGTCTGCTAATTAGGCTTTCTAGAATAAGGAGGGGCTGTGGGATGAGAGAAAGACAGAGAAGGAGGAGAAGGAAAACAGCAAAACACCTCAGCAGCCCAGTGCTGATTCAGAAGTCTAGACAGATAAGGAAAATCCCCAGACAGGCGTGCCTTCTGTGGAAATCAGGTGAAGTACACCAGGTGACACCCCACCTCGCTGTGTGGGTCAATCCCATGTAGTCTTTGCCAGCTTTGCCCTCCCTTCTTCCTTCCATCACTCTCTTTCCTAGTCAGAGGCAACCATCCAGGCTACAGAGATCAGTTTCTCTGACCTCAATCCTTCCTCTTCCTCCTCCTCCTCCCACCTTCTCCCTGCCCCTCCTCCTTGCTTCCCCTGGACACCACTACTTTGACCTAAATCTCCTCATTTAATCTTCTTCTTCTTCTCGTCTTTTGGATAACAATCAACCCCCTAATTGTCTTAATCTCACTGGTCTTTTATTGTCTCCGGGGCGTCATGCGCACTCCAGAACAAAAACATTAACCACAGATCAATACTTGGCATCAGGCCACAACCACCACCATGGTCTTCATTGATTATCACTAATTTAGGGTCGGACTGCACCTCCTTTAGGGTTTAATTAAAATAAAGGGAGGGTTGGGCATTTCAGCTTTGGAGGAGGTTATGAAAATAATCTTTGTTGTTTTTCAAAGAGACCTTTAAATTTTTTTATAATATAGGGCAAAATTCATATTTCAAATCAATTATTTTTTAAATATTCAAACATTTATAAGCTGCTGAATTACTCATGAGGAAGGACGATGGATACAAAAGTTTAAAAATACAAGAAAATATCAGCATTTTGTGCATCTGTGGATTAAGTCCAACTCAAAGCAGCAGTTGTAAACACCTTCTTCAAATCTCCCCGAGCCTCTTGTTATGCTCTCTAAATAAAACAAATCTGTACATTGTCAATTTCTAAAATGAGAAGCTTATGGAATAGTGCTCTCAATTATATTACAATACGGCTTTGGGACCTGGGCCAAAGATATTAGCTTCAGCGCAGCAGTAAGCCCAGGATCAAGCTAAGGTTAGGAGGTGATTTATGTATGATTTTGAAATGACAACCCGGAGATGATAATCAAAATATTCAGAACAATAACGGATAATCTGTTTCAGTGGCTGCCCTCTGTGCCATCTGTTGAGGAGTGGGCAAGGGGGTGAATAATGTTGTCACTTGTGTGTGCATGTGTGTGTTTACGTTTATGTGTGTGTTTACATGAAGGCACATAAATGTTTTTGACTGTAGTTTGCCAATATTGCCAGAGAATTTCATGATGTAATCACAGAACATGACCTCTAAATTCTCCTGTACTTCTTTTCTTATGTAATTTCTTCCATCTGCTTAGCACTTACTGTTTTATTTTTTTTTTGTCTCATTTTAACTTACACTCCTTTACTGTCAGGCTTTTGTTATGTCCATCCTTTTTTTTCCCCCTCTCACAACATCAACAGCCCAGCCTCTGCCTCCCCCTCTCCTTCCCTCTCGGTGGGTGAGTCTGGAGTTGCGTCGCAGTCAGATGACACTGTCTGACTCTGCTCCAGTGTAATCTGACATGGCTAATCTAATCTCTCTGTCCTCGCAGATTGGCAAACTACTTGGGTCTTTCCAGCCAATTAGCCCATCTGCACAGCACGCCATGCAGGCCAGGCCAAAGCCGAAGCGAGCCACCGTAGGGGCCCCGCCAGCCCAGTCGTGCCGCTGCAGGGCTCAGCGATGGCTCAGGCTGTCTGGGGCCTCAAATATCTGCTTCCATAACAGCCCATCTGCCTTTGGCTTGGCCTGGTCCACTTTCATCCCAAGTGGCCCCAAAGATTAGGGATCCTCCACAGACTGCACTGCCAATTAAAGCACTTGTTGCCATACAGTTGTTAAGTAATCACCAAAGCTATGATTCATCGCTGGGTTCAGTGGAGCACTTGGGTGCCAAATGTTTCCCCTTCATCATTATTGCTTCTGCAGCTCAAAGGTTCATTTTCTGCAGAGTAAGATAACTGTAAGTTTGATATCACATGTGATTTTTAGCATTCGCAGTGTTAGATGTTTCACAGTATTAAGGGCAATATAGCAGAAAGTTTTTAAAAGTTTTAAGAAGTACAAAAATATGCTATACTAAATACATTTTTGTACTTTCAGTTTTTTAAACTCTATCAGATTATGAGCTGTACATAATCAATCTTTTTATGACCAAGTATAAATGTCCTGAAGTTCATTTTTTGTAAATAATTTAAAAATTATATGATCTAATAATAGAAATTGTGTCACAACTGGCGTCTGCACATCATTATATAAATATACAAGCACTGAGACAGAGAGGTAAATACACTGAAACAAGGTCAGAGGCCTTCTAACAGCTTATTTTCTCATCAAGCCAGTCTCACTTAATCACCTTAACTAAATTAGTTTGAAATTAGCCCTCTTTCTGACTCCCTGTCTTCCATCTTTCCCCGCCTTTCCTCCCCCTTTTCTCCCCAGTCGTTTTCACAGCTTTTTGGATTAGACAGATTACACGTCTGAAACTCTGTTTTTGTTCTTTCTCTCTCACGCTGTTTCGGTCCCCTTCCCTCCGTCTTGAGGGGTGTTAATCCAGGGTGCACACTGTCTCAACAGGTTGTTTTATCTTTAAACCTGCTTCAGTTTTATTCACATATCAGTAGGGCTATCCAGTCAGAGTAATGGAGCATGAATATTTAAAGAAAATGGAAATCTCTTCAAATACAATAAACAGTTGATGTTTGTGGTGTTTTTGTAGTTTTGAGTTAAACTTGCAATAACAATGTAAAGTTGTTGTTGACATATCAGGCCAGTTGTCCTATGACTTCTTTGCAAAAACAATATGAACATGTAAATGTTATTTTATACACATGCACTTTGACTGGCATGTTTACACACCTTCCTCTAAATTTAAGCACAGCATAATTTTATAGCACATTTGAGCTTTTCTGCCATTTATTTACTCACTAACTTTTATTGTTATGGAGAAATGAGAACACAAAATAGACGTCAATACGTCTCAAATGCACCGCACTTCTGTTTTTTTTTTTTTTTTTATTAAAAGCATCTGGTGACCGTCACAAATCCCGCAGATGTTCTAAATGAAAATAACAACTTCCCGCGAGCGCACGTACTACGGTACGTAAAGTACGTAAAGGCATCATTAGATGACACATCATTTCCTGTCTATAGGAGGAGCGCAGGCGGCCTTTACAAACGTGCGTTGTGTAAAAAAAAAAAAATGCTTTCACTTTCACTTCAGGCTCCATTGATCAGGTCGAGGCGCGGCATTGACAAGAATAAAAAAGAGAAAAGGAGCAAAGTAGCTACATAAAAAACGACTCAGGGAAACAGAGGAAGACTTTAAGAAGCCCCGCAATGGCGTTCATGTACCCGGCCGCGAAAAGAGATGAGACCGAGGTCAGTGTCAAGAGTCCTGCGGGGTGATTTCTCTTCCCTTGTCTGTGTGTCTTTCGGTGAAATTGTGTGGTTCAAGCTCACATCCAGGAAAAAGTGTGACCAGGAAGAGAAAGAGAGGCCCGGGTGGAGCGTTAGAAAGGAAAATGTCGAACAAAGAAACAAAAACAAAACCTCAGTACCGACTGTTAAAAAAAAAGTTAGAGAGAGGGAGTTCTCGGTATCAGGCCGCTCTCATTCGAAGAGATGTTACGTAAACTTTTTCAAAAAATACGTTGCATACACACGAAAAAATGTCGCAGTTGAACAATCAATGATTTCATAACACCGCTACTGTCACAGTCGGTTTATCTCGAGTTATGTCCGTCATGTGGAATTACTTTAAGTTTCTGTATGATCACATTTCTCCTCAGGATGCATTTTTCCTACGTCTTATGCGTGCAGGGATGTCATAAGGAGTTAATATTACTAATACTGAGACTATGTTCTCATATTTAAGCCACCTGGAGACATTTTATTAATAGACACCTCCCTTTATTTATTCATTTATATAGTTTACCCCAGCATGTTTATAAAATCTGCACCAAAGCCCTCTTTACAATGTCAGAAATATAATTCAGGTGGAGAATCCCTAACCTAAATCTGTATCAGTTGCAGTTAATAAGGGACTAAAGCAATAATAATAATCAATATATAGAAAATGTAGTTTATTGGGAATTCTTTAAAATGTAGGAGAAAAGCTGACTTATTTAGCAGACAGTAGCAGTAAATACTCAGTCGTTTCAATTAAAGAAAACAATAAATAAAAGCCAAAGCAGAGATTTCTTAAATTAAACATAAATTTTTAAAGTTTACTTAAAAAAGAAAACAAATATAGAAATATTCCCAACTCATTCTGATCAGTTTATCTGTTACCTTATAATTTCATCTCTAATTTAGATTACGAATGATAACTAATATTATTTGCCTGAAACAGCAAAAGCATGAGAATGAGTTTCAAAACCCACCATATGTCACTTCTTTGTAACTGTGGGATGTAAACTCCTCGTAAGGTGATTAGAATCTGCAAATGAGGACATGACCTCAGTGTCTTTAGAGGTAACTTTGGTCCAGGGTGTATGTTTTTATTATGTTTGCCCCTTTGCCATAGTGCAAAATTCTGCCGTGTTTGCAATTTACACAGTACAGTCACCAGTTTAATGAGCAAGCTGTCTTATTTCAGCATCACCAAAGAGGCTTGTCTGAACTGCCAGGGCATGAGTTGCATATGCTGCGGACTTTCGCAACACAGCAAATGAAAATGTGTTGTAAAATGCAGATCTTTCTAATGTAGAAGAGTTGCATCGGGTAAAAGGTAGAGAGGTTAAGTAGACTCTCACAAACACTGACCCACAGGCATTTTAAACTGACAAACATGTGGCACATGTGAATGCAATGATAGAATTAAGGCTAATTATGCTCATTATTGTACACCCAGTACTGTTTTCCATGGTAAATTTAAAATAGAGACAAAAACTATTGTCAGTTTGATAAATAACACAATTTGCCCTGATTTAATTACATTGCTAGGTCAATAGCTGATCAGTTTTTCTTCTGTATTCTAAAATAATAAAAATATGCACAGTTAGAGTGATTTTAATTTATTTCCTCTACTAATGTTATGAAAAGGAAGTACATAGTAAAATTTCTCTCAGTGTTAGCTTCTAATAAGACATCTGTTATTAAATTCATCCACTGATTTATTTGCAGAGCAGATAATTTTCCATTGGTTTAATGGAAGCTGCTCTGTGATAAAGCACCTCTATTCTATGCGGACTTAAGCACACAATATGTAACGTATTTTTCAATTAGATCTCCAAAAACGATTACACCTGGATGTATATTATTGAGCTGTTAAGTGACATTGTTAAAAGTATCTTCAAAAATCCTCAAACTTTGAGAAATCCCTAATTTCATCTACATTGCCCATGGCACATTTATTGTATTCCTATGTTAAATTCCATGGTAAGGCCAGATGATGTGTCAGAGCGTGAGAAAGGTTGTTGACGTCTGTGACTTGCCTCATCTGAGAACATTTCTGGTTCACATGGTTTCTGGCCTGGTTCACATCAGATTGATTTTTATCTGCACATTTTCATTGAGAGACCTGTAGCAGCAGAGATAACATTATATGTGTTCAACTGTGGGTGAAAATAAAATAATGTGATTCAGCTGTTAGGTGTGAATTTATGGACTTCTATTGCGATTATTTTTACTCCAGTGGTTATCACTACTATTCACTATTAATCTCTAGTATTCCTTATCAACTAGATCTAAAATGGGGAATTTTTCTAAGCTTGCTATACCAAGTATCAACTATATTTTGCAACATATACAATCTTTTATGCATGATTACTAAAAAAGTAGTCACAATCAAGTGTCAAGTGTGTGCGTCGTAAGTAAGCCAATTGTTTTATTGCAGTGATGCTTGCTATTTCTGTAAAAGCAAGTATTCATAGTTTCATTATGATTTGGTCAGCATGTAATGTAAACAAAAACTTTTGTGTGGGGTTCCTTTTTTATTTAATTCAAAAGTAGAGAAGAAGAAGAAGAAATGCAAAAAAAAAAAAATTCTCCATTCAGGCACAAAATCTTCCGCACTTCCGCAGCAGAGAGGTTGATGTGATGACGCAGGCTGGAAATTCATGCTGCTGTCAGCAAGTTTTTTTTTCGCCTTTTTTTTTTTTTTTTTAAATAAGGTAGCGCAATAAACTAGACTTTACTTGACCTCTGTCCAAAAGACAAACATCAGATTGTTAAAAATAAAAAATTTCCTTAGAAGGTTGGGCATATTCATCCACAGAGATGGACACATTCCAATGTTTTGCAATATAACAGTTCTGAACTTGTAGAATTAAAATTGCAAAGAAAGTACAAATGCCTCCAACTTCATGGGAACCCGAATGTAGGTGTACTAAGGGAACCACACCTATCTGTAGAGGGGTGAATTTCCTCTTCTTCTACCTTCTCCCAATTCCTAAACTCATGTACCTATTGGCAAAGTGTACCGGTCTTATTTTTCCACCCCTTGTCGGGCAATATAAATGTTTAAGATGCCCCCAAAAAGTGATAATTGACCACTTAATTGTACAAAAGTACAGATTTTATGATCTGCATTTATTTCGTAAAATAAAACTACCTCAAAATTACTTTGTGTTTGAATTACCAAGGGTGACTGATAAGTTTTTGGCTCAAGATAGAAGAAAAAGAGTTAGACAGCTCTCCTTACATGCACGTGCAGTGATCCAGAAATACATATTTGAACATATTTCAACACTGTCTTGATTTATCAGATTTGGCACTCTCACATTACTTTCTCTTCCCCAAGATGAAGAAATCACTCATTCGATGCCATTCTAATGGCTAATGGTTATGATGACATTGCTGCTGTGGTCAACTTTCTAGAGGCCCAACATGCTGACCTCTGCAAAGAGGGGATCCATATGCTTCCTGGCTGCAGGAATAAATGTGTAAATATGGGAGTGGCTAGCTTAAAAAATAAAAGTGCTTGGTTCTCTAAAATTGACTTCTTTTGCCCTAGGCCATGACCTTAACAGTCACCCCTCGTATCTACCAAATTCGTCTAACAGAATGTAGATTTGTATCTTTCTGTTTCACCTAAATTGTTGCCTGTGCAACACATGTACACACTGATAATTGATTTGTCCTTTAAAAGACGCCCGATTGAAATTCCAAGGAATAAAAATATGAAAGAAATTTGGCACATCTATTGATTTATCTGTTCAAATGTCCTTAAGGTGTGCGATTGATTGATTGATTGAAAAAGGCGGCTTTAACCACAAGCAGCCAGTGTTGTGCCAGTTGGCTGCAGTTGATTGTCTAAATGGAACATACAGCCGGCCTTATTTCTTTGAAGTGCAAATATACAAATACTGTCAGTGACTCTTTCTATGTACTATACTCTATTGGTAATCACCTAAACTTTAAAAGATGTTTATTCATCTTTTTGGATTCTAGAAAACTGTGGAAAAATTATTTCACCACTGTATTGAACAAGAAGGGATTGACATATTTTGTGTGTCTGTTGATAGATCTTGTAAAAAATCCAAGCTGCGGTGCCCACAGGTGCGCTGAGGTTAATGTTTCAAAAGTTCCTAAAGCAGCGTCATTAATTGTTGTGCTGACAAGCAACAAATGCAGCCAAATGCTGATGACACATTTGACAATTATATGTACAAATGCTCATCAGTTCACTGGAAATTTGTTTCAGGTAGTAACTTGCTTTTTATGACACACAATTGTTGTGCACATGTCTGTTTTTTGTTTGTTCAGGTTCAATTTGTAAATTTGCGTAGTTGTAAAGTTGTATAAATAAATCTATATACATATGAAGTGCATAATCCATCCACATTCCTCCATGCACACAGTTTATCCGGTATTTACTTTTCCTGCTACGACATTTGGCTCAGTTGACCTGCGCACAGACTCATTTATTATGTTTGCCTCTGGTGACACTGGTCTAAGTAAATACTTGATTCTGATTGGGTGCAAGATGACCATTAATTCCTGGGAATGGTTACCTATTAAAGTTGTCTGTTTACTCTTCTAGATGAATGTGCTGGCAACTTTAGCCTGTCTCTAAAATAATTAACAATGGCAGCAGGGAAACGTTAAAACCTCTGTTTACAATTTAGTGCAACATGTCAACAAGCTAACATCTAATTAAATGAATCACTTTAATATTTCTTTTGACCTAGTTTGAGAATATGACAACTTAAATGACTGGGATGAAAATGAAAAATGAGACTTAAAAAAAGAGAGAGAAACGGCACAAGAACAAGCAAAGAAATTCATCAAATAGAAAATGACACAACAGAATTGTGACTGTCACACACAAGCTGCAGAGGTTTTACCAGAGAAACTGATTTATTTCCTGCTGAAAATGATTGGATTTGATTGAAGAAAAAAAAAACATTAAAAAAAAGAAATTCAGGTCTTATTATTTAAGAAGTGATCATCCAGTGCTGGGCAATTATATGATTCCAGCATCCCTGTCAGCTTTCCGGTAATTCCTGATACTGGCCACCTTGTCAAGCAGTGTCCCTTCCATAACCTCTTTGTTCATTTTTTTGTCATCTTCTTCCTGCATGTCCGCTCTATGTTCTGTGGAAGTTAACTTACTAGTAATCCAAAATCAATTTCCTTGTATGTGTACACATGCTTGGCCCATTTAACAAAGTCTGACTCTGATTCTTATCTTTGCAATAGGTGACGGACTACCATGGGACTAAGATCAGTGATCCCTACTCATGGCTGGAAGACACTGACAGTGCAGAAACAGTGGTATGTGTGAATCTCCTGCAGAGAGTTGAAGCTGTTTTGATACCAAAAACTCTTTCAGTTTCATCTCTCCTCTCTTTCTGTCTGTATTGAAGGCGTTTGTTGAGGCGCAGAACAAATTGACCATGCCGTACCTGGAGAAGTGTAAAGTCCGTGCTCAGTTCCACGAGCGTCTCACTGAGCTGTTTAACTATCCTAAATACAGCTGCCCTTACAAACGAGGAAAGAGGTACTAGTTAAAATATACAGAATTCGCACTGCAAAAATACAGATACACCTATTAAAGGACTATCCTGAGATGCAAATTCAGTTAAGTAAAAACAAACAAAGTTTATGCATTTGTCACCTTTTTTTTCCCTGTTTCTGTTTTTAGGTATTTCTACTTCCACAACAAAGGTCTCCAGAACCAGGATGTGCTGTATATGCAAGACTCTCTTGATGGACCTGCCACTGTTTTCTTTGACCCTAATAAACTCTCTGAAGATGGCACTGTGGCACTGAAGAGTAAGACACGCTGCAATGCACAAATGCTGCACAAACACACATATCAGTGTATGCAGACAAGTAGAGGAATCAAGAAAAACATGCATAGCGCCTAATCCTTTCTTCTTTTCTTTTTTCCTTGTGACAATCCAGTGGGCCGCCTGTCAGAGGAGTGTGAATATTTTGCATATGGTTTGAGCAGCAGCGGGTCAGACTGGGTAACGGTGCATTTCATGAAGGCTGATGACCTCACCAAGCTGCCTGATGTACTGGAGAGGGTGAAATTCAGCTGTTTGGCCTGGACTCATGATGCTAAGGGTGTCTTTTACAACTGCTACCCACCCCAGGAGGGCAAAACTGATGGTAAGAAGAGTCACCATACACACTAATGCATGCTCCATTCAAGAAACACCTTTAACCAGAACTGGTCATTATGCAAATTTGATTGGAAAAAATGGATTTAATGCTTAATCCTTCTGTATCTCACCAAAGGCACGGAAACCACCTCCAACATCCACCAGAAGCTCTACTACCACGTCATCGGCACCAAACAGTCTGAGGACATTCTGGTTGCAGAGTTCCCCGACCATCCTAAGTGGCATAGTGCAGTAACTGTAAGTCCATACTAGTCCTGAATCACTTATAATGATCTCCAATATGCAATCTAGGCCATATAAAAGCTTCATTAGAACTTCATGTTTAGAGGACTTCTGGTATTTTCTTAACCTGAACCAGATTTTCCCTTAGTTCTTGTTTCTAGGTGACTAAGGGGACCACAGTTTTTGTGACTGGTCCTGTGCTGAGTGACAGTCCTGCAGCCATAAAACAGGGCTGTAATAATAATCCTTGTGTTGAAATGCACGCAGACAGTTTTTGTCTACAAAAAGTGCATAGTTTTGCCACACACATGCTCAGATTGTTATACAGTATGTCTGTCATTATTAGCACTTTCATTTAGTACTGGGGCACTTTTAATAATTGTCCCCATTAGTCACCTGGACACACACAAAAAAAGATGGGAAATAGAGTCCAGGTTGAAAAATACCAGAATCCATTTCTAATTTTGCATTACAGAATACAAAATCTCAAATTCTGGTGTCACTTTTGCACCCAAGCTTGGAGCAAAACATTAAGCTGTGAAAAGCAACCTCTATAAATTTTCAAAAAAAACTAAAAAGAAGCATCAGAGTGTTCTCTGAGTCATCAACAGTAAATCTGCATGTTAGTTGATATTAGTGCACCACACCCATCGATAAGAGCTGACAGCAAGCCAGACTTGTCCAAGCAAAGATTACGTTTCACATAATCCTGTGCTTTTCTCTCCGTCTTTACTCACTTCCTCCCTTCTTTTAGATAACTGATGATGGCAGATATGCTGTTTTGTCCATCACTGAGGGTTGTGAGCCAGTCAACCAGCTGTGGTACTGTGACCTTCAGGAGCTTCCTGACGGCATCAAAGGTCTGTATCCCCACTGAGATCTGTGTTCTCAATAAACACAATGAATTCCCTCTGTTGTGTAAACTGAGAGAACAGATCACCTATTCAACCAAAACATACCAAGGCACACTGCTTAGCAAAAGTTAAAAAGTCTTCAATATATGGACTTAAATGTGTAGGTGCTTAGCAAAATACTGATCTGACCTCTATGCCCCCAAATATTTTCATTTAGGTTTGCTATCTGAGGAAAAAACAGCTTATTCTTTTCTTTGACAAGCTAAAACCAGAGATTGTTGCTTGAAAAATTGTATAATTGATTAATTAGCAGAATGCCTATAATTTTTATCTTCACTTACTGTCTTTAGCATTCCCACTGCTTTGATAGCATATATTAGTGGATCCAGAGTGCCGAGTGTAAAAGGACTTGTCAAATACGGTTCTTACCACTGTTTAATATTGCATTAGCGTTGACTATAACATGTACTGTACATGTGTAAGTGCTGCTTAAACAGTTGTGATGAAATAAACTAGGATCTGTCAGATCCTGCGTCAAAGGTGGATTCATTAATCATAAAAAAAACCCACCAGTCTCTCTGAAGTGCAAAAGTTAAAGATGCTGTGTCAGCATGTTAATACCAATATCTGTGACTCAATGGTTATTTCACAAGGTACTGAGATTTTGAAATTTACATTGCAGCCTATGTTCTGGTTTAAAATCTTTCTCCCACACACTAGAAATTTGACACCGTCTATTGGAAGTTTACTGCAAAATGCGATGTTTTTTGTGCTTCTTTGTGCTTTTCTCCTCCAGGTCTGCTGCCGTGGGTCAAACTTGTGGACAACTTTGATGCCCAGTACTCATATGTCACCAATGAGGGAAGCGTGTTCACCTTCCGCTCCAACTTAGATGCTCCCCGATACCGTATCATCAACATTGATCTCCAGAAACCAGACAAGCATCACTGGACTACCCTCATTCCACAGCACGACAAGGATGTTCTGGGTGAGACTGAATGGAAATTTTAATAAGACGAAAAGTCAAAGTTCAAGTAAGCTTTGTAGTTCACCTTTGCAGTTTCAGTTCTCTAAAGAAGAAGTGTGATACGTCTAAAGGCCTTTACGACAGTTCAACAGACCTGTGAACAGCAGACTTGTGAAAGCTGTGGGCTAAGAGTTAAAGCATGGGAAAAACTCCACCAAGCTTTACAAATACGTAAAAGGCAGTTTTTTCTTTGGAGTCATAGTTCCACAATTCAGCCCCTAGAATCTTGCAAAATAGCTTTTCGCTGAAAATCTCTCTGAATGTTTCGATGACTGACCACAGTCGGGAAGTTCTGCATCTGTGGTCGAAGACTCTGTCAAAGGGAACTGTGCTTAAAAAGTGAAACACGGCCCATAAGCACTTTGTGCAGACATGTTTTAGTTATGAGTCATTTGACTTATGGTAACCATACTTAGGTCACTAGATAATACGTGATTAAACCAAGAAAATCTATCTATCTATCTATCTATCTATCTATCTATCTATCTATCTATCTATCTGACTGACTGACTGACTGACTGACTG
>JAQMCX010000018.1:5273397-5295442 GCA_029814765.1 Acanthurus leucopareius | reverse complement strand
ATCTATCTATCTATCTATCTATCTATCTATCTATCTATCTATCTATCTATCTGACTGACTGACTGACTGACTGACTGACTGTCTCTCTATCTGCCTAAATTTACACATTTTGCTGAGAAAAAATCCCATGGACTGAGCATTAGTAGCAGCTTTAGGGCATTTAAGTAAATGTATTTAACAAAACTATAACTCATGAGCAGAGATTGGTTGAAAAGCAATGACTGACAATATATTAAAACACAGTTTAAACATTATTTATTATGTCTTTACCGGAAGTCTCATTGCTCACAGAAATTTCCTTAAATAGGAACTTAAGATGTCTTTGTCTTGCTGCCTACAAACACACTAAAGTGTGTTATAATCTATTAAAGGCTGCTTAAAACTGCTAATTAGGGAAACTTTAAATGTCACTGACTGATAGTCACTATCATTTAGTATTAGTGATTTTTAGAATACAACAATACTGTTTGCACAGTCCAAGTTTTAAAAAGAGCAATGTTTTTAGTCTTATTTTTAACTAGTTTTCTGTTTGTGTATGTTTGTACAGTATGCATGTCACATCTCAGTATGACTCTGTGCGCTCAATGCTGTGGTTTCAAACAGTCACTGCATGTATAAACATTATCATTATATGCATTAAATTAACATTAAAGAGTTAATTTAACAATCTACATTATCTGAACTAGCACTGGCTATGGCATCACACTGTTGAGTGTGATGTTATTGGTACAAATTTAACCGCTCAGTTCACCTCTTTCTCACTAAAAACACTCAAAGGCACAATGCCATAAAGAACTGTGGTTACTTTGTGGAATGAACTAATAAGAGGGAGCCGTTGTATCACTACTGACCCCTACTGTCATGAGTAAATAAATACATGCAAGTGCAGGACTACCTGCTGCACATACATGTATTGAACTTATATTAAACTGTCCTCTACTGGCTGTTGATGGGACTTAAATCTTGTTGCAGTGAAAGGATCAGTAGCCCAAACTTTAATGAACTCTTTCTTCTGTCTGTAAAATATCATCTCTACTAACTAATCAATACAGCCAGTCTATTGCCATTATGTTTGGCTTTATTTCAGGATCATGAATGTCTCCTTAATATCAAGATAAACAAAGAAAATCAGCAAAGAGGAAGTTGACATTGGTAGTAAAAACAGAGACAAAGTCAGACATCAACAATACTGTTTCCCTTGGATTCAGTGTTGTTAAATAACAGCAGCCGCACACAGTCATCTTCACTTTTTATTACTTCCTCTTTTTCTATCTGTAGGCTTTGTCTCCTGTGTGAACCAGCACCACCTGCTGGTCAACTATCTTCATGACGTGAAGGACATCTTGCAAGTGTATGAGTTGTCTACAGGTCAGCTGGTCAGGGATCTGCCGCTGGACGTTGGCACTGTGGTCGGATTGAGCTGCAAGAAGAAACACACCGATTTCTTCTACAAGTTCACCTCCTTCACCACACCAGGTAACGTCTGTCGTTTTATACAGATAAAATCAACGATTAAACATGTAATGTCTTAATATATAGTTACTAATCCAATGTGAAAAACTACCACAAAAACAGTATCAATGAGAACAAAAAGGCTCTGAAGTGCTTGCAGATAATTTTGGTGTCAACATTTTTTTTTTATCATTAATTTTTCTGTAGATTTGTTTAGTTTTGGTTTTTTTAATTAAACGTAAGAAAATATTGCAAAATATTCAATATATTTGACACATGCTTAATTTTTCGTTGATCGACTGATTGCTGCAGCTCCAAAAATATCACCTTTTTATTCTTAGATGGTACAGATAATACTTCAAATGTTTTATTGCTTCTGATGCTACAATGTTTGCTACTTCTTGTACTTAAAAGATAATACATCAAATCTCCAGAAAAATATACTGAGTTTTGGTGAAAAGGTTGAACTCAAAGATGAGACTAAATACTGCTAAAATTAGCAAAGGCCCATAAGACTGAATCTTAGTAGTTTAATTTCTCTTTTCACTTAATATGAACAACCATTCATTAAAATATCATCATACACCAAAAACACACTGAACTCTAACTGATGTGACCTTTGCTCTGTGGTGTCCAGGAGTAATTTACCACTGTGATCTGAGCAAGCCGAACCCAGAGCCCAAAGTGTTCAGGGAAGTGGAGGTCAAAGGCATCAAGCAAGAGGACTTTCTGACCAGCCAGGTAACCAGAAGTCTCCATGCTCAAACTCCCCCCATTACTCATCCTCTGTGCTGTCCTTCCCCTCATCTTCCAGTCAGCTCTCTTTTTTTCTGTTGTGTTATCACATCTACTGGCTGCACACTCATATCATGATGCAGATTTCCCAGAATCTTAGTGTCTGTGGTTGAGGAAGTAGTAGTAAGTGGTGTGCGTGAGCAGCTCATTTTAGCTTCATTAAAACTTAACCCTAACATTTACACAACAGCTGTGCCATTTAATAACATCAACATATGAAGTTTTGTAAAAGATTAAAGCATTAAAAGACAAACAGACTGACTTCATATATCATTTTCGTACATTTCCAGGTGTTTTATTCCAGTAAAGATGGAACAAAGATCCCCATGTTTTTAGTTCATGCCAAAGGCATGAAGAAGGATGGCACTCGTCCTGTCTTCCTGTATGGCTATGGAGGCTTTGAGCACTCTATTCAACCGTACTACAAGTAAGTACAACTGCTCTGCTCTCATACACTGACATGATCACTTGGTGTTTGCTGAGCAGACAGAAAGTGACAGGAATCAGTTACAAAATATCAGAGGGGTTTGAGTAATGATGCAGTGGATGTATCAACTTTTAATGAAACCTGAAAGAGCCTCCATGTTTGTTCTGCACAACCATCCAGTGCGCTTAAACTCATCATCTCTGCTGGTTTGTTACTTTTAGACTGTGCACGGTTAACCTGACTGTAATGTCACAGTAAAAGTGCAAGTGAATCATGAATTAAAGGTAGATTTTATTTTAGAACGATATACAACCATTACAATGAAACATTCACGCTCATGAGGTTATTGAAGATTGAAGATATCCCATATTAAGTGGTGCTTAAGAAACACTGTATGTGGGCTCAATCCCTTAATGAAAAAAGGATGCTATATTGTTTATTTGTGTGTGTGCACTCTTCACAGCCAGCTGTACTTCTGCTCTGTAGTTCAAACATCCAGTTTGTAGTATTTAGCTGCATGTAGTAAGATGAGATTGCAGATTGCCACCAACATTACAAGCATTAAGAGGAACCTGCAATGACACAAAAAATAGCAGAAATGCAAAAAGACTTAAACTAGAATATATTTAAAAACAAATATAATGTAGAATTTAAAATCCTAAACTATCTATTAACAATCAAATGCAGCTATTGTGTTTTTCACATGATGATCCATGACATTATTTGAATTTACAGGCTGTATTTCGTCTGTCTGTCTTGTCTTTTGTCAGTGTTGCTTACCTGCTCTTTGTGAGACACCTGGGAGGCATTCTGGCTGTGGCCAACATCAGAGGGGGTGGAGAGTACGGCCTCACTTGGCACAAAGGTGCAGATAAAACTCAGAAAGACATTACTTTACTGAGGAGAACGTCAGTGCGAGTTAGGAAACAGTTAACACAAGTTTCTTATGTCTCATTTCTGTAGGTGGTTCATTAGGAAACAAGCAGAACTGCTTTGATGACTTCCAATGTGCAGCAGAGTATCTCATTCAGGAGAAATACACCTCATCCAGTCGCATTGCCATCAATGGAGCCTCTAATGGAGGCCTGCTAGTGGGTAAGTGCAGGGTGTGTGTGTGTGTGTGCACGTCATCTTTTACGCATTTAGCATGAAAGCCCCAGGGCTAAGTTATACTACAGAAACTATAATGCAACAGAGGCATTTCCAGTATTTTGAAACCTGTGAAGTATTTTTCGTAGTTTGGTGTCTGATGACTATTGGTTACGTAAAGATTAGTAATTGGTGCAGTGATGGCCTCAGGCTGCAGCACACATGGCTGTCAAAGCACGTAGACTTTGCTTCTTATGCACTTTAACCCTTTAGGCTATTCAAATACACACTGCTGCATTTATTATAGGAGTTTTGTAATCTTTATATTACATCTTGGGCATAATTACTAATGTCAGATTTATCAAACAGTAGTTAGCTGCTTAGCTTCAATTAATTTAGCTATTAAACAGCACATTAAACAGAGCTTAATCACATCATTTACCAAAAGCTGGCTGCCATATGGCATCGCACAAACCCAACTAATGCCTTCTTCCCTGGTGTGTAAGAGGCTATTTGGGAGTGATTGTGTCCTACAGTTTGAAGTAAATAGGATGTTTGTGAGTTTGAGAGTGTGTGTGTGTCAGAAAGTAAATGGAACCTGTAAGATGAATTTTAACTATACACACACACAGCTGCCTGTGTGAACCAACGTCCGGACCTGTTCGGCTGTGCTGTGGCGGAGGTGGGGGTGATGGATATGCTCAAGTTTCACAAGTTCACCATCGGCCACGCCTGGACCACCGACTACGGCTGCTCTGACAACCCGGATCAGTTCAAGTGGCTCATCAAGTAAGAAAACCACAGACACAGCAGATTACAAAACTGCAGACATGTTCATGAGAATACATTATAGTCACTTCATGCTCATATTATGATGACTGATCAGATGAAATCAGTCTGTCTTCTGTCATCCTCATTAAAATTAGTGAAGAACTTGAATGGGAGGGCTAAAAAAATACAATTATAGAAGAAACTGTCCAAAAACTAAAGGCAATCATTAAAATGGTGCACTGGTAAATAAGATGGAAGTAACTTATGGATGAAGTTCATCCAGATGTCCGTTCTACCTGAGGCTCATCTCACTCACCTTTTAGCTTACAGTTCACATCTCTGCGTCCACCATTTTCATCCACATAGAGCTGTTTTTGCCACATTTGTTTGACTTTTCTGCTCTGATTGCAGCATGAATTAGGAAGGGTAATTTTTGATAGATGTCTGTTTTTATTTTGGTCACCAGAGCTGAAACCATTCAGATACTTTTCAGACCTGCATTTATGAAAGTCTATAATTATCCATTACAAGAAAAACTCAAACTGTTATATTGTCATAAAAAGTGCACCTATAAATGACACACTTTAATTAAACTGAAAGACACATGCTGCAGCACAGAAATGTCCCTCCTGAGTCAAATCATTGTTATTAAATGTTGTCTATAGTTATATTTTTCATCGTGGGATGTACTGTTGTTCTGTATTTTCTTCCGTCTGAATCCCAGAGATAGTTAAATGTTGGCTTTTTAGTCTGTCGGTTTCAGTTGTCTCTGTTTTCAGCTTTACAATCACCCACACATACCAAAAAAAATTACACCAGAGCAACTGAATCATACTGAAGTTCATGAATCACTTCCCATATTCTCTCTTTCCGCACAAAAGAGACTTGTCTCTCATTTTTCCTCCTAACTGGTCTTTCTCACCTTCTCTCCAGGTATTCTCCATACCACAATCTGCCTTCACCACCTTACTCTGGCCCTCCTTACCCCGCCATCCTGCTTCTGACAGCAGATCACGACGATCGCGTGGTGCCTCTCCACACTCTGAAGTACTGTGCTGCCCTGCAGCATGGAGTGGGCAGCAGCCCTGAGCAGCGTCAGCCTCTCATGGTCCGGGTGGACACTCGCAGTGGACACGGTGCTGGGAAACCCACCGCCAAGGCCATCCTGGAGGACGCGCACATCTTCTCCTTCATTGCTGAGACACTTGGGCTCAGCTGGAAGGAATAGAGAGATAATTACACAGAGGTTGGGTGAAGGAAATATATACTTAATTGAGGGTTTTTAAGGAAATGTAATAAAAATGTTGTGAAAAAGTTACTGGTACAGCTAAAGTGAACGGTTTAAGATCAATTAAGAAAAATAAGAAATAAATGCACATCATTATAAACATCACAAATTATAACTAACAACTAGAATACAGTACAAACCTTAATAAGTTCCAATAGGGGAAGTTTGTTTACTTTTTTTTTTTTTTAAACCAGAGTGCTAAAAATCCAAAATACTCCTCAAACTGCCAGAATCAACAATCACCCGCAGATGTTAACTGCAGGTTTGGATTCAAATTTGAAATTTGTATTAATGGAATTTCAATAAAAATCTCTCTGTACTCTGATTTTTCTGTCTTTTCTGTCAAGTGCATAATTAAGGCATAAAATGAAAAGAAGAAATATCTTTCAAAGAGTATCAAAATGAAAACAATCTGTTATTACAGACTCTTATACAGATAGGATTCATTGTTGCAGCTGGTTAAGGTGGAGGAAACTACATCTTTTCTATACAGCCTGGTGAGTTAATCTACAGTAGTTATGCTTAAAGAAATATACGACATAATGAGAAATATACTCACTTGTATTCTTGCCCAGATTACAAGATCAGGACTCCTCGTGTATGACCTGTAAGACAAATATGAAGCTGTAGTCAGAATGGGATTTGCTTAATAAAGCATAAAGAATGAAAACAAAGGAGAGCAGCTAGCTGTGCTTTGTCCAAAATCTGCTAAGCATCATCTCTAAAACACACTAATTATCACATTTTATTTTGTTGATCAAGCTGCATAGAAGCCCAAATTAACTGTAAGACAACACGTCTGTGAAGATTCTCATTCATCCAGGTCATGATTATCTTGAAGAGTCATTAAAACAAGGCAACTGGACTATGTTGAAATTTAATATATACTATGTTGTAAGACAACACATAACACCTATTGGAACTACAATTTGTTGTAACTGTCCTTGAATATTTTAAAAGATTATCATATGTTTTGCATATTAAATCTTTATCTAGTAACTACAACTGTCAAATTGATTAGAAGGAATAAAAAGTACAGAACTTAAAATGTAGTAACAAAGGACATGTAAAACACTTTTGAAGTGCACCTTAAGTGCATTTCATTCCTGTGCAGTTTTAACATACACCACCAGATGGCAGTATGGGACTAAAAACCTCATCCTGCATGCCTAACCCACTAGTAACACCTCAAGGTCAAAGGCTGGGTGTCAGTTTTGTGTCATCCTGCTCAGCCGCTTCACTGAAAGAGATTGTTGAGTCAAACAAACACAAACAACAGGATGAACTTAGCTAAACCCTTTTTATTGTCTATCAGCTGGTCTTATCTGGAGGGGGGAAATCCAATCAGAGATGGAGACAAGTAGGAGACATCTGTGTAAAATAGCAGAAGTAGAGCACAAGTGACTGAGGATTTATATAAGGGAGGTGAACTCATATAGGTTTAGAGTGAAGATGCATGAAGCAGAAAAGTTTAGAGATGGAGGGCAATGATGGACAGCAAGATATACGGCGAGACAGCGAGAGGCAGCATGCCGACGAGCCGAGTGAGACTGAAAGTGCACTTATGGACAGTCTGTGGAGACGCCCACACAGAGGAGGTGTTTAAACTGTCAAAAAAGGAGAGAGACGGGAGCTCTCCGCTAGCCTCCAGTCTGCCAGCCAACCAGCAGTGAACGAGGGGGGAAGTTGTCCGTTCGGTCACTCAGAGTTTAATCTCCGCTCAGTGGGAAGTTCTGATTTTCGTCAGACTCAACCCCGGGTCTTATCTAAGTACCCTCCCTGAGGAAAGATGGGATGGGAAAAAAAAGAGAAGGGGAAAAAGCAGAGAGGGCTGCAGGAGGAGGATTTGCAGACAATGACTCTCCTCCACCACAGGGGCAAAATGGTTGAATGAAGCCAGGAAAGACAAAGCCAGTAATAAGCTGGACATATGAGAGACAGAAAGAGAGAAGAGAAGAGGGGTTTAAGATCATGCTGCAAGGAAAAAAAAAAAAGGCCATGACGCTCTCCTCCCAGGAGTGTCCCAGAGGATTGGCCGAGCTTTTGCTGCTTCATTTGCTTCATTCACCCCCTCGTCACCTTGTGAGCTCACTCTTTCCCTCTCTGTTCACACACCTTTTTTCTCTCTCTCTAGAGAAACACAAGCTTTTTTTTTTTTTTTTTACCTACAAAAGCCCCACCGTCTCACATCTAACACTCACCAGGTCCCCATCCTGTCCTCCGTTTGTTTACTTTACTCCCTCAATAATGCAGGGATTAATTTCTCAAAGCCGATTTGAGCTGCGGCACGCTTCGAGCAGAGAGCAGAACTTTTGTGCTGGGGGGAAGTTTCCCCTTCACACTAGCTTAGAGGTGGACCGCTCTCGCCTTTATGCCGCTCGCTTTAATCTTCACACGGAGCAGAGGGAGCAAGAGGGGGGAGAGAGAGGGAGGACAAGAAGGGGAGAGGGTTTTCAACACACAGCTGGGAATCTCTAATGTCTTTACAGAGGTGTCTTCTGCTTTCTCATGTGCCTCTTTGAATCCTTTCAACCCCGTCTGCTGCCACTCGGGCTTTTATTCCTCCCAACGTTTCTGGACATGATTTTGTTTCTGTCTTTTTCATCTGCAAAGACTTCCGTTATTACAAGCTTGTGTCCCTAAATGTAAGGATTTAAACTTATGGAGATAAATAGGCTTTGATTACATCTTATATTGAGTAAAATATCTGCACTATCCAAAGAGCAGAACTGTTATTTTCAATAATCAATAAACACAAGACTATTTTACAGTTACCTGATTTACTGTTTGGTTTACAAAATGTCAGACAATAATTACAAGTTCTCATTACAGGTTCCTAGGACGAAAGGTGAAATCTCTAAGTTGTTTGTTTTTTTCAACCAACGCTCTAAAATCCACATGTATTTCATTTATGTTAATGGAAAAGCCAGAAAAGCAGCAAATTCTCAGACTTTAGAAGCTGGAACCTGCGAATTAGGACTGAAGTTGACGATTATTTCTTTGTTAATTAGTTCATTATTTCATCTTTGATGTAACCAGTCCTTTTTCAGTTAATCAGTGAATTGTTTGTTCAGTAAAAACTTTAGATCAAAATTCCTCAAAGCTCTGCAAATGACTCTTTTTGTCTGACCAACAGCTCAAAAAAGAAAGTTATTTAATTAAAAATGATGGAGAAAAGCAAAAAACATAACACTGGAGAAGTTGTAACAAAAAGGCATTTGGCAGTTTTATATTTGTTTACTATTAATTTATCATTTTAACCTCTTATAATTAACAAAAATATTAAAACAGGCATGTTCTTCGTCAATCAACTAATCAGTTCATCAACTGACCTTTCAGCTCCACCAAAAATGTTTCGCACTTTTTTCTTGACAACTGATTAAAATTATTGTTCAATTTTCTAAAAATCACTTTAATGATGCAGTCCCTGATTGATTTCCCGATCACTTAAAAACTACAGGTCATAATGTTCAGTATCTACAGCAAAATTACAACCTGATGAATCACTAACACATCAGTGCATCATATATGTTGTGTATTTGAGTTTCCTTCAAGTTATTCAAAGATCTTAAACATGTCTTGAGAGAAGCCTTGATTTAGAAAAAGTGCCGGATTTCAGGTACAACAATCTACATTCTGCATTTTGAAACACGATTTGCTTTAATCTCTTGGAAGAATCTCTGCCCGTCTCCCTGTCCCAGTCTCATTTACAGTGAATAAACAGGCAAATCTGATTGAAGATTTACGCTCAAACCGTGAGAAGCCTGATAAAATACCCACGAACACAAAAACCCCTCCTAAGTAGCTGAGCAGAGTTACTGTGGGAATATGATGTTTGCATACTAAGACATCATATTCAAATGAATAGCATTCATTATTTTGCACCGCAAGGGAATGTGAGGCAGAAAGCAGTTGATTAGGCTCCCTTTTCGCCTCATTTAGCATGTGTGCAGCTGCTAAGATGGCTCATGACCCAGAGCAGGCAGGAGTCAAGTGTCAAGGCTATCAGGATTTCATCATTTAGATTATGTAGATTATTATGTAGATAATCCTACAGCTGTGGGTCTTTTTTTTTTTTCATTCCATGTTTAATGTCCCAAATACAGTCTAGATTGGCAGGTTGCAGCACTGCAACTGATTCAGTTTCAAATTTTTAATCCTTAAAAGTCCAGTGTGTGGGATTTAGGGGGATCTATTTGTAATATATGGAATGTAATCTAAATATTTTTATATTGGAGTATAATCGCTAGAAAATAATCATGGTCGTGTTTTCATTACCTTAAAATGAGCCTTTTTACACAAATGGAGTGAGAGTCTGCCATGTTTCCACAATAGCTCAGAAAGGACAAACCAAACACTGGCTCTAGAAAGAGTCTTTCTTGGTTTTTTGTTTTATTCGTTTGTTTGTTTTTCACATTTTGCAGCCATCACAGGTTATTCTAGGTTCTTGGATGAAGAAGGTGAGCGATGAGATATTAATTCTGGTGCAATCTGCAACTTCACCACCAGATGTCACTATATCCCACACAGAGGACCTTGGGAGGGATAATAGATAATTTCTTAATTTCTTTCTCACCTCTATGTTGTCGGAGGCTCTGGCGACATTTTTTAATCCACATTGCCCCTCTGGAGTTTCACCGAGGGAAAATCTTCCAGGCCATGTTGATACAATGGGAGCCTAAGGTGAGTCAAACGAAGAAAAACAACACAAGAAAAACATAACAGGCCTCCGTTCTGCTTGTGTGGTGTCACCAAAGTGTCCGGAAGAATCGCCCGTCCAATTTGACTCAAAACAGCGACGTTAGCACCGTGTTTTTAGCAAAAAAGATCCACTGTAGCTTACTAGCGGGAGCAGCGTCCATGTTAGCGCGCAGGTGGTTCAAAAACTCCGGCAAGACACGAGATTAGCGAGAATGCGACACAGCTGCACGTGTGCGTCAAGAATCTCGCGAGAGTTACCTGCAACATAAACGCGGCTCCTGAACGAGCTTCAACCACATGGTGGTGAGTAGAAATTGTGTGAAATACTCATTTTGTGTGTATTATCCCTTCAAAAATTCAGTCCTGGTTGATTTGGTGACACCCATGGTTAGCACTGGTAATAAAAGATGTGTTTTAAAACCGCTAATCCCAGAAGTCTTGAACCAGCAAAACAAAAATTATCATATTAGTAAAACTGTAAAACAATAATTGACCTTCTGTCATTCTGTAAGTATTTCTGGTCGGATTTTATGATGCTCAGGACATGAGTCTACAGAAACTAGCTGAGTTTCTAAGTTTCTAAGTTTCTTAGTCTACAGACAGATCATTTAGACAGATTTAGTGTTAAAAAAAATGACCATCATATTTTGTTGATGCATTTTGATTAATCATAAAGATTAGAACTGATCTCCTTGATATACACATTGCATTTCCTGTGATTGCTCAATTATAAAAGCAAATTCTTGTTATGCTAGCTAAATACTTTTAATGTGAGCAGTAAGAAGAGTTCAATTTGCATTAGCAGCAAGTTAATACAGCTTTTTAACTGGAAATGTGGCCACACTCACACACCCACCCACACACACACACACTTCTTTAACATACTGCAAGTGCGTAAGTAGCAATCCTTTCATCAGTCGGCCAAAGGCTCATTTGGTGATACATTTGGTAATGGATGGGGATTTTATATGGAAAATCTCATTACTTTATATTTTTTAAAGCCTCCAGTGGGTTTCTGGTTGTTTTGGTCTCAGACAGAATAAGACTTAATGAGCCTGCCATGTAAATAAGCTTATCTTGTTGTTGTTTTCATCACATTCCATCTTGAATTCAAGCAGGAAATCTACAAAAAAAGCCTGGAATAATGAATGATCCAAAGCCAGTGTTACAGCAGCAGGAGTTCAAATGCCGGGGTCGGCCGAGCAGCATCTGAAGGAGGTGATGTTTGATTGCGTGGGAGGTTCAGAAAACTGCAGCCAGCGATGACTCGGAGATGAAACTCATTAAGTCTCAAACTCCAATCCTCAGTTCCAATAAGACTGTAATATAAAAAGTATGGATTGCTTCTGCAACTGTATGAGATAAATAAAAAGATCTCATTCTCAAATGTATGCCCGTGGACTGTAAACACACATGCCGTACATTCGCAGTGTTGCGTACACACACTGACCCATGCGAGAAGCCGCAGAAGCACGAACCAGCACACACACTCCTGCCCACCCACACAGTTGCCCACAGCAATCCCACACAAAGTTAATTTGCATTTACAATAATTTCCCATACGCTCGGTGCTCATCTAGAGGTGGGTGTTGTGTAATAAAGCAGTAAGTAATATAACCTCAGTCCCGAAGAGAGAGACTTAATAAGTTCACACGGTGGAGAAGAGAGAAAGGAAGCCATGAACCACCTGGATTCGACCAGAAGAGGTAACATGAAGTTTAAAACTGATGTAGAAATACAAGACACTGACCTCATGAAATGTACATAAGTAAATACAAGAGGACCAAAAGGCCTAAAGGTCAGAGGAACAAGTGACCTCTAGAGACGACTGGCTCTTTTCTTTGCACCACAAGTGGATGAATAATTGTTAGTTTATCATTTAGATCCCATTCACCTTTAACTGTTCAGCTGCTTAATGCAGCGTTCACTGTCTTGGGGCAAAATACTGAAACCAAAGTTGTACTATGAACTTCTTTTAAAGATTCTGACTTTCATCTAGTTTTGGTTTTATTTTGCCAGAATTGGAGACATTTGGGATTTCTTCTGTTACTCTCATTAAAAAAACTGTCTTTTATTGGAACAATCCTCCAGGAGAACAAAGAGCATTTTTTGTGGAATAATGTTTTTCGTTGAAATTTTTCAAAATTTATAAATTTTTAATGCTTTGAGCACCGGTAATTAGAAATTTTGTTAATTGCTTTTCTATTGTTTTGCAGTTTAGACATTAATTTCATGAACCATACAAACTAAATATGCCACATGGCGTTTAATTTTAGGAGTAATTTTTTTTACAAAATTTTTGTAAATTACCATACAATTTTTGGCTACATTTTGCAAATTCTTATTTTGAACCAAAAAAAATATTCTTAATACAGTTTTTTAATTTTTGAAATTTCCATTCAATGCCACAATAAAAGACCAGGAGAAAACATTTGCTTGTATTGGAGATTTTTTAATAACACGTTTCAATATTGCAACAGCCATCAGATTTTCTTCTAACAGGTAAAAATCATGAAAAAACTAACGAAAAAAAGAAACTTTTTTTTTTCCAGTTTTATATTCCAAACACCAGAGTTTTCTTGGCTATGGCCCTAAAATTCAAACAAATAAAACCCTTACACAGTGAGCAGATATTATATTCAACACATTGTTCTTCAAACAAATTATAAAAATAGATTTAGCATTTTCAAATACATATTTACAGTATTAAACATATATTATAATGGTCACAGTAACAGAAGGGAATAGCGAAGGGAAACAGATTGAGTTTAATTCTTCGAGGGGGACGAGGTCCAGTTTGTTGTGTGTTAGCGACTGCATGTGTCTGTCGTGCATGTGTGTGTGTGTCAAAGGGACCACCATACTGTTTTCCTCAGATATGTTCACGTGTATGACAACATTGATAAAGACATGAGTTTATTAAATTTGACAAAACGATTACAGAGGTAAAGAGAGTATGAGGATAAAAGAACAAAAACTAAATTTGTACCAAATAGAAACCAGTCACAATTTCCCATTCAAAAACGCATTTACCCCCTATAGTGAAACTGTATGATAAACAAATAATGCCCCATAAAGTTCGTCCTTGAAGTCTCCTGTATTGAAATACAACAGAAAAAGCAAGGGAGGAATCACTGTACACAGAGAATTCTGGGAGTTAACTGGAAAAAAAAGTGCAACCCACATAATATGGCAGAGCATGATAAGTTAACAGTGACAGTAACGAAAAGATAAACATGATAAAAACCAACAGCTACAAAGACAAAAAGTCCACAATATTCCTTAATACTGTATCCATACTGCAACACACACTCATACTGTAACGCATACAGCAAATCAATTATAATGGAAATAAAATAAAAAGTATCAAATCCAGTATTGTAGAATACACAGATACTGTGTGCTGACAGTAAAAATCCTCCTGTTTTCCTCTCACTCACTGCGTACAAAACAACTCATCTGTTCAGGTATAAACTCAGTCGTATAATAAATCAAAACAGAAACGAAACAAGAGGAGACAAATGCTAACTTTTTTTTTTTAAATACTAGCTGAATATATAAACCTTCATAACCTCTTTTTGGAGAGATTTGCATTACAGTTTGTAAACATAAATAAATATGGATAAATATCTGAATCGGGCCATCTTCCAGAGTTGGCCCAAGCTCTATACAGAGTATTAAAACATGGTGGTGAGGGAGGCTTTGGAGAGGAGGATTATGTTACTGAGATGACATCCGGGAAAATGGGGACATTAGATGTTTTTAAATACACAGAGAAAATAACTAGAGAGAATAGAAAGAGAAAGAGAAAGAAAATAGAATTAATAGTAGAGTAAAGAAGACAGCAACATACAACGAATGAATGAATTTAATGAACAATCAAACACATTTTCGACCTCTCACTTTACAGTTGTTTCCTGCAGCTTTTGTTTAACCATCAGTGGCCACAAAGGAAAAAAAAAAAGCAGGCTGATGTTCCTGAAAGTACAGTATATCATCACTCATAACACTACTCATCCAATCAGCTCACTTCGTATACTGTATAGAAGACAATACTGTTTGCTTCTGAGGCCTCGTTCAACTCATCCAACCTCAGACTTACTTCAGAGACCCTGACGTGGAACAGCACAGTCTTCTCAAGCCGCTCCTCTACATTCCAGCCATGTTTAATCTTCAGAAATGTTCCTTTTGCCGTCTGATGTGAGATCAGCTGTGACGTACAATGACATGATTATCTCACTAGATCAGCTGTGTGAGTTCTGAGGAGAGTTTCATTTGATCCACGGCCAGTTAAATAGTTCCCAGCTTCGATGGTTTCTTGTTTTTTTTTTTAGTGAATCATTGTTGTGGTAAAGGGAAATTCTACCCAAAATGTGAATGTTTCTTTGAGCATTAGTACATAACCCGCGTGTTTGCAGCGTTGTACATCTGCGCCCCTCCTGCAGCTTGGAGGTTACAGCTTCAGACGGACCTCATCCTGCTGCAGACAGTATGTAATTTATCCTCACGCACTGATCCAGAACCAGTGAGATGGAGCCGACACAGTTGTTAAAGGTCAAAGCGCAGATAGAGGTCACAAAAAAAAAGTCACGTGACGACACTCCTCTGCTTTCCCCCCTCACCAATCGTGACAGGAACGCCGCTCGTCTCTGAGGGGGATTCGTAGAAAAAAAGGAAGTAAGGAATCAAGGAAGGCAGGAGGAAATGTGGGAAGGAGGAGTAGATGGAGGAGTGCAGTTAGCTGGAAGATCTGCTCGTCTTTTCCTTCATACTGGGAGTGCCCTCTCCTCTTCTCCACCTCATCATCCATCTGCACGTTCGCATTGTGTCTGCAGCAGCGGTGTGAGACAGCAGTGTGTGGACCGTTTGTTAGACCTGCACACCGCGGCCATGCATTTGGATGACCTGGGCTCTGAGGGTCTGGATGGCAGCCAGGATCAGCTTCTGGTGCTCGAGGGAAGTGATGCCAAGGCTCAGTACATCTCTGTGGATAAAAACATGAAGATTTACTAAAATTATAAAAAAAAAAATTACCGGACTGTGTATTGTCATTGGCTGAGTTAAGTGACTTCAGTCTCCGAGTCCCTGAAGTTTCTCTCTGACATTAAATATTCATGACTAAATAAACAACACTAAATGAATAAATTGCTCAATATTTATTAGCAGCTGATCAGTCAGAAACTCAGCTGATGCTTTAAAGTCTGATTTTATTAGCTCTGATGTTTTTATTTTTTCTCAATGCACCTGTCACTTATCGCCTTTACATTCCAGCCATCTTTGCCCAAAAAATCTCTATTCTGGCACACCAAAAGTAAACTGAATGCTGTTCTTGAAGTTTTTGGAGCTCATGCATGACCTTGGCCTCATTTGAAAGCTGAAACTCTGAAGTTTGTATCACAAAAGTCATAATCACTCTGAATGCTATAATTTTTTGACTTAAGTTGTGTTGAAGCTTCTCTTCGGTTTGCCTACAAGTCTTGGATATACATGAATGAAATAATGTGTTTTGGGCTAAAAAATTGACTGAATTGGCTTGTTTGGACCCTTATCAAAGAAAGTGGACCATTTCTTTTGGAATACTATCGATTATTGGAATATTATAAGACATCATAAGTGAGTAAATGCTTTCTCATTGTTTGTGCCTGGTCGTAGAAAGGCTTTCATTGTGTCAGCTGTTGTGGTTGGACATTAAAATGGCTTACATCTTTCAAATCACAAGAATCTCAGCTTTCCAGTGATATATAGCATGAATATTAATTCAAAACAAGCATGATGTGCAAGGCGAGAATACGAGAAAAAAGGCTTTGTCTTCCACCAGTAGGACACCGAAACCCCAAGGGCTTAAACAGATAATATTATCTTTAAGATTCACTCATTTAAAAACTCTAGAAAGAGTCAAAATCATCCCCGAAGGCACATATTCGATAAACTGTTCTCTTATTATCTAACTTAGTCATCCTCTCTAAATCAGGAAATGAAAGGTCACTGAGGCAGTTGCATAAAGCCACTTACTGTACAGTCATCCGCGCCACAGACTCTAAGTAGCAGTATCCTGCAGCGGTGAAGTTGTCCTTGTATCGGCCCATGTCCACTGCGTCCAGCCACTCACCCACTGAGTTAAAGGATGGGAAGGAGGGGAGAGGTCTGTCCGCTAGCGTAATGGATGAACTCAGTGTTCTGGGGGACAAGA
Organism: Acanthurus leucopareius; assembly: GCA_029814765.1. Classification (NCBI taxonomy): domain Eukaryota; kingdom Metazoa; phylum Chordata; class Actinopteri; order Acanthuriformes; family Acanthuridae; genus Acanthurus; species Acanthurus leucopareius. The sequence goes on along the minus strand of JAQMCX010000018.1, from coordinate 5,278,729 downwards.
AATAGGTTTGGTTGCAAGGAGAAAGAACAAAAAATGAATGTGTACAGCAATCCATTTACTGAGCCCATACTTTACCTTCGTGCCAGTGTGGAGGAACCAATGTCGTCAGGGGAGCGAATGCTCTTGCTGAGGGCCGAGTGAATCTGGCTGAAGGTGGGCCTCTCGGTCCTCTCCTTCTGCCAGCAGTCCAGCATCAGCTGGTGGAGATGTGGAGCGCAGTTAACCGGAGCCGGCAGCCTGAAACCATCCTCGATGGCCTTGATCACCTGCAGGATGTGCAGAAGAAAAACAATCAGGTCAGAAAATTTGGTGATTTTCAGTGTTTTTCAAAGCTACAATAATACAAGTGGATGAATGATTAACTGACTAAATTCTCAGAAAGAGCAAGTTTGTGACTGATGGAGGAAGTGATGGAGGGACTAAACAAGAATATATAAAGGTTTGTTATATTTTAAAGTTGTAAAGTATTAAAAACCCTTTTTATTTACAGTGGAGTTGCTTAGTTGCCAAGAAAAGAAGCCTTTGGACATCACAGGTGCAACCTGTATAAATGGAGTTTAGAGGTGCTAATGATTTCATTTTCTCACACCTTAATTACACCACCTGTAATTTTTTCCCTGACTGCTTTGGCAAGAAAACCACCTGCATGCTCCTGTTTGCTCTCCTGACCTGATGCATCTCCTCCGTCATGGAGACTGTGGGCTTCACTGCAAGAACTGCTGTCTGGAGGCTGAATCACAGCCATAACTCAGGCACCGATCGAATGATGTAACAGGAAACATTTACTCACAGATTTATAGCTTGCTCATGTTACATGCACATCACTGTGCATCACACTGCCTGTGCATACAAGGAAGGGTCTCACAGGTTTTTGATTGCACCTTATACAAACCTGCAGTGACTGACACTTCTACAAAAACTAGAAGCTCAATACAAAAACAGTAAAATTTATCATGACTGGCTTACTTTCTGGGTTGAAAGGTCACTTGACAGGATATTTGATGGGGCATCAATAGTTGGGCTCCTATCAGCAGAAGCAGACTGTTTTATAACATTTTAATTTCCTATAATATCATATGTTTTTAACCAGTGAATAAAACACTTTTCAGACAGGCTTGAAATAGAGCTGAAATTAGAGAGATGAAACCGATAAGAGCGGCTGTTTTCTTCCACCTGGCTCCCTCTAAAAGATAATATACTTAATACGATGATTCATCTCAGCATTTTTCATCCGGCCCCTGTGAAACTTCACAGTCTTCAAATAGCAGAGCACAAACGCATCCCTCCAGACTCCCTCGATGATCCTCGCTCCTCCATCAAACTAATGTTGCCCCCCTCCCATTTACCGTAACACCTAAAAAAAGAGAGATTTCCTCTCAATATATTTAGGGACATGCGTTACATCCTCCCTCTGAGTCACTGAGAAATACAATCTCCTGAAAGGAGGAAATAAAGTCGGAGCATAATCGCAAAAAAATGACATCCATCAGCGGCATTATTTCCTAAAACGCTCTCTCCTCTCTGCCTTCCCACTCCAGCATCCTCTCAGCCCCTTAAGCTCCCGTCTCGCCAAAGAGCGTTCATAAAAATGCTTTTCACAATTTGACATTTTCCATTTAATCAAAGTCAGAAGGTAAAGGTCGCGATGGATCACAGGTGGACAGGTCGACCAACGAGCCTGTTATGATATAATGTATCAATTTAAAGTGGATTAATACTGTTGGCGCTCTACAAGCTTGACCTTTGGCCTCTCAATTGGAAAGTTTGACGATGTGAACCAGGTTGAGTGGAAACTTTCTCCTGCTTTGTAAAAAAGGGCACCTGAGGAACAAAAAAATTTGACTGTAAAAAGGCAGCTATTATCATGGCCGCTGAATAACTCATGCATATTCATTTTCGGACATTCAGAAACTGAAACCTGCTCATAATCAGCTGCTTTTTAACCTCCACCCGCCTGCGTTAAGTTCGGACATTATGTTATGATGACAGGAGTTTAAGAGGGCATGAGGGTGATTAAGCTTTTGTACTTGATGAAAACTAATGATGATGATAATCTCTGAAATCATCCACATCTTTTTATTCTTTGTGATGCTCTTTGTGTTCTTGGCTTTAACAAAAAGAAAAATAGTCATAAATAATAATAATATCTCTTCTCGTCTCTTTAGTAAACTTGCATCACGCTTTCAGCCACACTTTAGAAGCTTGACTCCTCTCAGAAAGTAGGTTAAAAACTAACTTTTTTTGTTGGTATTACTATTATTTGAAGGACAAAGAGGTAACGACAGCAAAGCAGAGCATCCGCCCACATTGACTTGGAAATTATAGGTTTCAATGGAGACAAGCAGGCAGGATCCTATCGACTGGATGATCTCCTCAACCCTCAAACAGCAAACACTTTACATTTCCTGAAAGAATTTTTTCCGGAGGGGATTTTTTTTTAAACACTTTTAACAGCAGGATGGCATTCAGGGACAGGCAGAGGCCACTGGAAGGGGGTCAATGCGTCCTTAAGAGAAAACAGGATTGGTCATGGAGCTGATGCAGACTTAAAGAGGGGGGCTCAGGCCCTGCGAAAGCTTTCAGAGGTACTGTGGCTTCTTGGCTTTCTTTAATAAGATCCAAGCTGGGCATGGATACAGAGTTCATTGATATAGGGAGGTGAAAGAGAGAGAGGGAGAGACTGGTAAAGGAATATAAAGAAAATGACTGGAGAGATTAATGGAAAGCACCATCCTATCTCACACACACACTTACATCCTGGTTGCCCATATCCCAGTAGGGTCTCTCTCCGTAGGACATGACCTCCCACATGACGATGCCAAAGCTCCAGACATCTGAGGCTGAGGAGAAGCGATGGTACTGGATGGCCTCCGGAGCGGTCCAAAGCACCACGCTCTTCCCTCCGTGCTGCAGCAGTTGAGAGGCGTGTTAAAAAAAAAAAAAAAAAAAAAGGGTGTAGAGAGTTCACAAAAAGTAATGCTTTAATATTCTCTTTGAAAAGCTTTGAACATATTTTCAGCAGATCAAAAGAATCTTTAGAGGAGTGAGTTCACCTTGAGTGGAACCCAAAAATATCCAGAGAAATAAAGCTCCTGTTTTTTTTCCCCAACAGCTTAATTATTTGACCTCAGGTGAACCAGACATGACATATGTTAACTCGTTTAGTCCGAGGCTCATTAAAAATATCACCTCTACATGTGTGAACGTTAAACCAACAGGCTTTAAGTGAGAGTCCTTTGCTAGGACAGCAGAATATAGAAGTGAATGTAAAATATCCAGCAAAGTTGACATTTTTTCGGTGGTTTTTCTCACCAGTGTGGTGTAAATGGCCTCGATCTTGTCCTCCTGAAGAGGTCTGAAGCCGGACACTTTGCAGCCCAAGTTGGAGTTAACAAGCACCTGATATTAGGAAAAACAAACGGAGGAGAACCATTATCAGCATGGGAGATCGCCCCCCCTGGAGGTCAAAGCTCCAACATACCAGCGACAGTTGATTGTTTCCAGTAATGACATAAAAACAGATGGTTATGACATGTATACTTTCTTCTACTATACAAAAATGAAGCCAAAATATTTCGATAAAAGCCTGCCATCTTACTCTGGTGATGTCATCTGGAGCAGCCAGACATGTGTCAGTTGTTAATCATGACATTACATTCCTCTTTTAACTAATTTAAACCAAACTTATCAGAAAAATGAACACTTGAACCTTTACAAGCTTGGCTAACTACCTTAAATGACAGAGACAATGTTAAGTAAAAATTTATTTGACTTGTACTTTATTTAGTTTGGCTCACGTCCCATCTGCTAACACGGAGGGAGCAGATTTATGACCAGACACCAGGGGGCGATCAAAATGCTCTGGCTTCACTTTTAAGGAGCTGTCACGTCCATATTTTACAGTCAGTGGTTAACAAGCGCAAATGGTCTCTTAATTTTTCCACAAAGTGACCATTGTGTTTTCTTTTTGACGGACAGAAGCTTTTAGAAAAAACAATACCTGGATTTGACAAATTGATTTTGACGATATTGTCTTGTCATGTGCTGCTTCGTGTACGACTCACAGATGTTTTGCAGACAACTACAAATTGCATTCTTGGAAAAACTTGCAGAAGCTTGAGACATACATCAGCCTACACCCACTTTCATCACCTCCCGCCTGCTCCCCTCACCTTGTGTGCGGCGAGTCGTTTGTGGACGAAGCCCATTTCAGTGAGGTACTTCATCCCTGATGCCACGCCAGTCAGCATATCCATCAGCTGCATAACACTGAGCTGACCCTCGTGTTTCTGAGGTGGGCGGATGTAGAAGGAAAAGGAGGAAATAGAAAAGGGAAAAATGAATAAGAAGCATGGAGGCGGTGAATGGGAAAAGGAAAGGAAAGAAGAGAGGAGTGTGAGTGTACATAGTATGCATGTAGTGATCCGAAGAAAAAAAAAAAAAAAAGGAGGTGACACATCTGTTACTGCAGTGCAATGTTGTGCTCACTGAGCTGAATCCCTTTATTTGGAGAATAAAAACAAACAGGCCATTAATTAATATCATTATAAACCACGCAGCAGTGCTTCTCAGAGCAGAGGGGCACAATAACAGTTTACAAAAGCTTACAGCATCTTTAAGCAGAAAACACTCGATTCGTGCGGTTAATTATGTTTCCTCCATTACTGTAATAAGAACAAGTGCTGGCGCCTTGGGTGTGCATTATTATAAGAGAGGAATTTAGGTTTATTAAAATAAAAATGACGTGTTTAGGAAGCAGCTCAAAAACAGAATGATGAGTCTTAATTATGAGCAAATGTGTACGTGTAAGATAAATTGATAAAAAAATACGAATTACACAACAAAGAAACTCACCCTAAGGAAGGAATCTAAGGCTCCGTTGGACATGCTCTCCACTACGATCATCATGGTGTTACCTGCAGGAAGACAAAGAGAGCAAGACAATGGAGCACATGAGCGAGTGAAATTAGGGGAACGTGGAGAGAAGAGAAGAGGGGAATAAAAAGAGAAAAGTGTGAGAGGTAATAGAGACAGGGACACAGAGAGGGGGAGGGAGGGAGGGGGGGAGGGAGGGAATAAAGTGAATCTAGTCCACTTGGCAGCGCGGCAGGCATTGTGCAAAGCCATCCCTCACCCAGTGAACTGTGGTGAAGTCTGGAGAACCTGTGAGCTGCCCTGGCTGTCTCAGCAAGTTTAACGACCCTCAAACACACACACACACACACACACACACACATGGGCAAAAAAAAACTGTGCGTGAGCGTACACACAGATCAACACAGTCCAGGATGCACATTCATATACACTACACACACACACACACACACACACA